>JAUMHN010393089.1:0-16804 GCA_032360265.1 Heliamphora ciliata
CGAAAACAAAGGATGTTGGGTTTATCACAAGCAAAATATATCGATGATATCCTTGCTCATTTTAGCATGCAGGATTCCAAGAAAGCGTTTCTCCCTTTCTGGCATGGAATCATTCTATCCAAGGATCAGTGTTCTAAGACGCCTGATGACATAGAGAAGATAAAGGCGGTTCCATATGCTTCAGTAGTAAGAAACCTCATGTATGCTATGTTTTGCACTAGACCCGATATCTGCTTTGTCGTTGGCATGGTTAGCAGCTATCAGTCTAACCCAGGGCAGGAGCATTGGACTGCGGTAAAGAATATAATTAAGTACCTAAAAAGGACCAAAGATTATATGTTAGTTTACCAGGTAGACAGTCTAGTACCTTTGGGGTACACAGACTCAAATTTTTAGTCAGACATAGAGTTTGCATCAAGGGACAACATTGCAGATCCTTTTACAAAGAGCTTACCGGCTAAGACTTTTGATAGTCATGAAGAGGGCATGTGAGTCAGATGTATGGAAGCATGATTTTGAGTATAAGTAGGAGATTATTAGGGTTGGTATACTGAAAATTATAATTTTAGTAATTAATTTAAATAAAATTAATTTTTTATTTTATAATAATCTTTATGAGGAATGTATGTATATCATTTATTTGTTATGAATGGATATCTAATATTTGGTATAGTATTTAATTTGGTATGTAGAGTATGGCTTGCACATAGAAGACCAGATTTTAGGTTCTTGCAGAATATAAGTTTTATGTTCACAGTTTAGATGAAAATGGACATACCATCGGTACGGCTGTGGTACAGAGTTTTAGTAAGCTTGTTTGGTTATGGGAAACAGATAATAGTGTCGTCTATTATTCTGACTCTCTATGCTAGTACACTTTGTGTGTATTGAATGGGACATTTTGGGTAATTAATTTTATACCGACTATATAAATTAATTCACACCCGAAAGTTATTATGTAAAGTGTTTATACTCTTAATCCTGAAATAATTATTGATTTGCATACATTTAATATTCATTATTTTAATTCATTAGAGGGTGCGATCTGATATGGATTTATATTTCCAGTGAGTTGGATAGCGATATTATTTATATGGCAAATATTAATTATTGATGAAATTCACATCTCGAAAGATCGGGATTGACGATACCCCCTTAAGGATGCTTATAAGTTTTGATTAGACCAAACCCTACAGGTAAATTTAATTATTCGACGGTCAAATAAGTTAAGTGAAAGGGTTTAAGGAACATCAAGATGCTGATTAAATTAAATTGTCTATAATTTAATTTAATTGACGGCTATTGGGAATCTCAACGTGGGGAGAATTGGTAAGCATTTAATAACAGGAACTCAATGCAGGAAGGTCTTGAGATTATGGGCCAGAGTACAATTATAGTTTTTCAGTGGTGTGAATTATAATTTAGTGTTTTATGGAAATTGCAGAAACCGCTGCGTCTTTCCATAATTGTAGAAACTGCTGGTTAGTATTTGTGTTCCATTAGAAATCTTACTCATAATTATATGCGGGTAGGTTGAACCAGTTTGATATCTCATATATCATATATCATATTTTGTCTTTCAAGATGAAAGATATCTCGATTCAACCGGTACAAGTTCTCGATAGTCCGTAACCCATACTACGTTCAAGGATCGCGTAAGGGAATACAGTACAAAGATATGACAGGAGCTTCAACTTGGAATCAAATCGTAGTTGAAGAATCGATCGACAAAAAGATATTTTTCTAAATTAACTTTGGTTGCATGGATTTTATTTTGATCGTTCGACGTCAAAAGTTTTATCTGGAGCCCATTTCGGTGTTTGCCCGTCCAGTTATTTTTTTACCGAAAATCGTTCACAAAAACAATGACTTTAGTAGTATTGACTCCAACAATTTTTGTCCATATCGCTATACACACACAGGCATCAATAAAACCAGAGTTTTAAATACAGTAAGACCACATATCCGTCCTACAACATCCATGAATAAAACCAGAGTTTTAAATGCACAAAATCACGTATAAATATTATGTTTCACATAACGACACCACACACCACATAACCCGATACGACATCACTTGCTACTAACCCGATAGGACATCAAATGCCATTGACCCGATACGACATCACATGCCACTCACTCGATACGACATCACATGCCACTCATCCGATGTCCACTTACTTGGACGACCCATCCTCTCATCTGAACAACCAACATCCTTCAAAACAAAACCTAACCTGAAGGACAACTCCAAACCTCCCACAACACGATTTTCACAAACGTTTTCACAAAATCCCATCTTTTTCCAAAATCTCCTTTTTAGAAAAAGAACTTCAGACCCAAACATGCCTCGCACCCAACGATGAACAAACACCACGTACATAACCGTGCACCAACACCCAGCATCTAACCATAGACGTCACCCTCGAGGATGACAATAAGACCAAAATAAACACATGAGGCCACAACACGACCCCCAAAGCCATAACACGACCTCCTAAAATAACCAAAACAACCCCAACAGCACTTCTGTCCACTAAACCCTATAATTCAGTTGACAAAAAAGCTATTGAAAATCAAAAACTCAACACAGACCCAAGTCAGTCAACTGGATCATCACCTCCAGTCGACTGAAACACCATACTATCGACCAAGTCGACTAAACCACCCAGTTCAGTCGACTGACCCACGGCAAAAATTGATTCTTGCTACTAGAACAATCCTTCTAAACCCGAAATCGAAGCATCCAAACTCTTTTTTGATACCCACGGACATACCCAAGCCAAAACAACAAAGAAACACCGAAAGAAATGCCTTAAAACCCGTTTCATCCAACCGAAATCAATCGAAAATGATTTTGAGCCAAAATCAAATTTCTTAAAACATAAATCGATTTTTCATACATTTTTAAATGGTAAAAACACACACGATTACATGCAGCACCCTTATAAGACATGAGAGTCTAGAATCCTACCTCGTTGAGTTAAAAACTCGATTCCTCGAACCACATAAAAAATGAACTTCTTCGAAACAAAATTCTGTCCGGATGAAAGCGTAGCCCACCACGAGGATACTACAGATCTGCTATTTGATCATAAAAACCTGAGCCCTGAGCCCCGAGCCCCCGAGAAGTTAAAGAGAAGGCAGAGCTTTTGGTGTGTTCTCAAAGCTAGAGAGAAAGAATATGCTTTGAAAATATCTGAGGCTAGATATTTATAGGCTCGCAAAATTTTTTTTTTTTTAAATTCGCACCACAACGCCCAATAGTCCTGGGAATCAACCCCACATGCATATCTAAGCCCGATCATACACAAAATGCATATAAACTTGCTGTAACAAAATCGATAAACTACGCATCGAAAAACACCGAAAAAAAAATGGGTCAGGGTCTCACATGTGGGAACCTTGGGTTCCTTTCCCACCATATGATTATGAAGATCCGTTTGATGAGGTATCACTGCCACAGCTCTTCAAGTTAGAGACCAATATCAATGAAAAATTCCTTTGGTTTGTGCAAAACGTGATGGGAATTGAAGAGGATCTCTAGGGAGTTAGAGGAGTTACTGAATAAGACAGTCAAGGAAAGATAAGCATAGATGATTTTGGGATATTCTAGGGAAGAGAGTACCCAGTGACTGAAGTTCGAGAAATAACTTACCAGTTTGAAGGCCTGAGGGAGCCCGAAGAGAAAATAGAGCATCTGACGAAAAGCGGGAGACATTTTAAGCGCGCCTAACTAGAGAAGGGGCAACCGAGCAGGGGTCAAGAAGAACCAAGAAAGCAAGGGGAGAAATCGAATAGCGAAGAAGAAGATGTGGTCCTAAAATAGCTCAAGAAGACGCAAGAAAATGTGAGCATTTGGGGGTTACTTGTGGCTTCCCATAAGCACCAACAAGCGATTTTAAACGTTGATGCCTGAAAAATAGCACAATGTAATTGCCTTCAGTGATAAGGACTTTCCAATAGAAGGACCACTTCACAACAGGCCGTTGCATTTGACCGTTCAGTGTTTGTGGAAGTAGGTGCCGATCGTTTTAGTCGACAACAATTTTTCCCTCAATGTGTGTCCACTATGAACTGCTTGTTGTTTGGGACTAAAGATGCAAGATTTTAAGCTCAGCACGCAAGGGGTGCGTGCGTATGATAACACGTAGAGAGACGTTTTTGGGCTAGTGACCTTTTTCGTGACAGTTAAACCGTTGAGAAGTGAGGTACAGTTCCATGTTCTCGATGTACCAACATTGTTTAACCTATTTCTAGGAAGGCCTTGGCTACACGACCAAACAATCAAAGTTGTTCCTCGGCCCTGCACCAAAAAGTGAAGCTGATTAAGGAATGGGTAACTATCACCATTCAGGGAGAAACATGCTTGCCAACTCTGCTTAGTAACACTACTTTGCTCCTCGAGATCCAACACGGGGAAGAAGATCTTCTGTTAAATGGGTTCAACTTTGACGAGACTAAGGTTGTGCAAGTTCTGATGAACGAAGAAGAGAACTATGTGAACCCAAAGGTCGTAGCAATGATGAAAGGAATGGCCTATTTTCTAGGAATAGGACTGGGTAAGCACCTGCAAGGAATCTCGAAACAAATCCCCGTGTACCATAATTGTCATGGACACGGACTTGGGTACAAGCCAGAGTTAGAAGAGCCAAAGATGGGATAGTATGGGCAAACGTTGAATGGACGCTTTATCAAAGAGGGAGATAACTTCCCTTACTGTGGGTTTTTTGAGTCTTGAATCGAAGAGAGGATTAACCAGAAGCTGCCAGGGTTGGAGATTTTTTTCAGCCACCAGCTATCTGATAGTGAGGTGGAAGTAGAGATATGACAGATGGGCTTTACTGGAAGGGAGCTGACAGACTGGGCAGTTCATTATGAAGAAGGAGATCTGGGTTCTTTTTTCGATGAAGAGATGACCTGAGTGCTATAGGCGATGAGGAAGACAAAGATGTGTTGATGATGGATGCCGATGCGCCTACGGATTACACTATGCTTATCATGGAAGCTGTTGAGAAGAAAAAGAGTTAGTCTTTTGAGTCTTTTTGTATGCATGATGTAACAAGTGAGTTAAAATCTGAGTCTGTGGAGTCTATTTTTATTGAGTCTGTGAATAGTGTCTGTAACAACGAGTCAGCCAAGAATGCACCTGTTGGCATCTCGGGTTCCTTTTGCTTTGAGTCCTAAGTTGTAACTTCCTTTGAAATCAATGAAATGAAATTGAATTTTTCTTACTTCGCTGTGCTTCAAATATTTTATCTTGATTTCAAAGATTTTAATGAATATGAGGAGGATATCAACAAAGAATTAAAGCTTTTAATTGAAAAGGAAGAAGAAATGCGAGCTACACTATAATGGAAGAAACTGTTTTAATAAACTTTAATAATAAAAAAGATCCACAGTGAGTTCAGCTTGGTTCTACACTCTCTTTGGAAGAACGTGAACAATTAACCCTTTTATTGAAAGAATTTAAAGATGTTTTTGTGTGGTCCTACGTAGATATGCCTGGCATAGATCCTAATATCGTACAACACCAAATCTCTCTTTACCCCGATGCCAAACCCGTCAAGTAGAAGCTTAGAAGAATCAAGATGGATTGGGCTCTTAAGATTAAGGAGGAGGTCACCAAATAAATAGACATTAGATTTCTTATGGTCACAGAGTACCCGAAGTGGGTTGCCAACATCGTCCTAGTACCAAAGAAAGACTAAAGAATCCTAGTGTGTGTCAACTTTAGAGATCTTAATAGGGCTAGTCCTATGGACGACTTTCTTCTCTCCCACACAGATGTGTTGGTAAATAACATTGCCAGGAATGCGTTCTTGTCTTTTATGGATGGATTCTCAGGATACAACCAGATTTTGATGGTACCGAAAGACTGGGAGAAGACTACTTTCACGACACCTTAGGGTACCTATTTTTATAGAAGCATGCCGTTCGGATTGAAAAACACAGGGTGACCTATCAAAGGGCCGCAACCACATTGCTGTACGACATGATACATAAGGAAGTAGAGGTATATGTGGATGACATGATCGTGAAGTGTAAGACTAGAGAAGTGCACGTCGTCGTGCTAAGAAAATTCTTCGAGCAGATAAAGAAGTACAAGATGCATTTGAACCCATAGAAGTGTGCTTTTAGAGTAACAACAGGAAAGATGCTTAGATTTATGATCACGCAGCGAGGCATAGAAGTGGGTCAGTCGAAGATCAAGGATGTCCTTGAAATGCCTCCCCCAAGAACTGAGAAGGATGTAAGGAGCTTTTTGGGAAAGGTTCAGTTCATCAGTTGATTTATAGCCAAGTTGACCATTATCTACGAACCTCTATTTCGGCTCTTGAAGAAAGGGGCCAAGTTTCAATGGGATTAGCAGTGTCAGGACGCTTTTGATGCCATATGGCGGTATCTGCAAAACCCTCTGGTTTTGTCATCACCAGAACTTGGTAATCCTTTGATACTATATTTGTATGTGACTGATTCAGCAATGGGATGTATGCTCGCACAAGAAGATAAAACTAAGGTGGAAAGAGCCGTCTACTAATTGAGTAAAAAGATGACAGATTGTGAACGTCAGTATACGCCTTTGGAGAAGAATTGTTAGGCACTGGTTTGGGCATCCAGGAAGCGATGCCATTATATGCTGGCATACCGAGTAGTTTTGATTTCAAGAATGGACCCGCTTAAGTACCTCTTCGAGAAGTCGGCATTAACAAGAAAGTTAGCTCATTGGTTGCTCATGTTAGCTGAATTTGACTTGTAGTATGTTATAAGGAAATCAGTGAAAGGGAGAGCCATTGCTGAGTTTTTGGCCACTTACCCTGTTAAAGGAGAAGAAGAACCCGAGTTTGAGTTTTCTGACAAGCAAGTTTTGAAAATTGAGAAGGATCTATGGACCCTTTATTTCGATGGAGCCTTGAACCAATACGGGTACGAAATGGGGATACTTCTCATCACTCCCGATGATTCTCATATCCCTTTGGCTTTTAAGTTGAGGTTTGAAATTACTAACAATTAGGTCAAGTACGAAACTTGCTTAGCCGGATTGGGACCAACCTTAGAAATAGGGGCAAGGAAGTTGGAAGTTTTGGGAGACTCAGCTTTGGTTGTCTCCTAAGCAAAAGGAGAATGGAAGGATAAAGAAGAAAGGTTGATCCAGTATCACTAAGAACTCGAAATAATGATCCCTAGCTTTGAAAGTGTGATGTTCACCTACATCTCGAGATTACAGAATAAGTTTGCTGATGCCTTGGCTACTCTGGCATCGATGATAGACATACCACCTGGAGTAATGATGAGACCTTTGATGATTCAACAAAGGGATACACCCACAATTGGTAATATAGTCGATGCACATGAAATTTATGACGTGCTACCTTGGTATCACGATATTTGGAATTTCATTGAGAATGGAGAATACCTTAGTCAAGCAAGTAGAAAAGATCAAAGAGTTATCAGGAGACTCGTCGTGCAGTTTGTAATATGTGGAGGAAGACTGTACAAGTAGGGATATCTAGGAGTAAATAAACTTTGTGCTGACATGGAGCAGGGACACGAGTTAATGAGAGAAGTTCACAGAGGAGTCTACGAACCTCACGTGAGTGGAATTATGCTAGCCAAGAAGATCCTATGCCAATGATACTTTTGGATGACGATGGAGACAGATTGTCACCAATTTATCCAAAGGTGTTGGAATTACCAAGTTCACGCAAACCTCATGCATGAACCGCCGTCACAGCTTTACAACATGACTTTTCCTTGGCCATTCTTAATTTAGGGAATCGACGTGATAGGGAAAGTCACACCCAAGGCGTCAAATGGACATGAGTTTATCCTCTTAGCAATGACTACTTCATAAAGTGGGTTAAACCCACCTCTTACTCAGTCCTGAAAGCCTCTCAAGTAGCCAAGTTCATCAAGGAAAATCTTATCTGTCGATATGGGGTTCTGCACGAGGTAATTTCTAATAATGGTTCTCACTTCTAAGGAGAAGTTTTAGATCTTTTGGAAGAGTATCGAATTGTCATTTATAAGTCTTCTCCGTATAGATAGCAAACCAATGGAACTGTGGAAGCCGCTCACAAAAATGTGAAGAAAATTCTGCAAAAAACGATAGAGGGAGGGAAAGATTGGCCAGGAAAGCTGCCATTTGCACTTTGGGGATACCTAACGTTGATTAGAACCCCCACCAAAGCAACACCTTATGCACTGGTATATGGGATGGAAGCAGTACTACCCATAGAGTTGGAGATTGCATCTTTGAGAATAATAGCTGAAAGTAGTATTCTCGAGGCCGAATGGCAGAGAGACAGATTTGAAGAATTGCTCCTGTTTGATGAAAGAAGACTAAGGGCACTGTTTCACATCCAAGGGTATCAAAGAAGAATAGCTCAGGCATTTAACAAAAAGGTTAAGTCTTAAAACTTTTAAAAAGGTGACTTAATCCTCAAAGAGATCAAAGCTCCGGTCTTCGATCCAAGGGGGAAGTTCAAACCTAATTGGGCCGGACCTTATCATATTAAGACCCTGATGTCAGGACGTGCTTTCATTCTTATGGATTTAGATGGAAATGGCTTCTCTACACAAATAAACTCAGACCAGCTTATAAAGTTTTATCCCTGAGAGAAAATCTACAAAAGGAAAGTATCAATACTCGAGTGTAACCCGAGCCCCAAAACTACATTATGGCCTGATTCCCCTTCTTTGGGATACGTAGGAAGCTTCTGTCAGAAGTTTGATCCAAACCTTTGTTTGAAGTTCTCCATTTGTAACCATGTTTGAGTAGTTGATCAATGTAAAAGCTTGCTTTGAGTTTTTCAAATAAATTTATTATATTGCAAAAAGGAAAATTTGAAGAACAATTTTGGATATCACTACGAACTAAAAGTGGAGAAGCTTTCATTAAGAAGCTTTACTAATTCAATTTGATTTCAAAAAGAGGAGGGGCTCGCAAGTCCTCATCCTAAAAAGGTAAAAAGAAAACAAACAAAATATTGAGGCATGATGGAGTAAGGTCAAGTTTTCATTCTCTTTGCATCTCCTCTATGTCCTACCTTACACTCTATCTCCACCTATAGCCAAGCCCTGTAATCCTCAGAAAGTTTGCTGTCAAACTCTTTACCAACCAGTATCCTCTGTCGAGAAGACCAAGCCCACGGGTTACTGACCCAAGAAAGGAGCTCGATGTGGAGAATTGTACAGAGGGGTAATAGCAGTCTCAGGCCTAATTTGAGTATGCCCGAATTGACGAAGGATGCGATGAGGATGATAAAAAGTGGCGAGCAATAAGCCGACCAGCAAAACCCCCGAGTGACCAATAGTAGCAATAGTCATAAGAGATATCTTCAGCTAGGGGCATAACCTGGAGATGTCCTCCTCTGTCAGGGAGCTTATATAATCCTTCCAAGCAGCTTTAGTGGAGTAGAGGTGATAAACCTGACGGTGAATGAAGGACCATGTTTGAGTAGTTGATTAATGTAAAAGCTTGCTTTGAGTTTTTCGAATAAATTTATTATATTGGAAAAAGGAAAATTTGAAGAACAATTTTGGATATCACTACGAACTAAAAGTGGAGAAGC
This sequence comes from Heliamphora ciliata, assembly GCA_032360265.1. Taxonomy (NCBI): domain Eukaryota; kingdom Viridiplantae; phylum Streptophyta; class Magnoliopsida; order Ericales; family Sarraceniaceae; genus Heliamphora; species Heliamphora ciliata. The sequence goes on from JAUMHN010393089.1 coordinate 9,576, forward strand.
TTTCATTAAGAAGCTTTACTAATTCAATTTGATTTCAAAAAGAGGAGGGGCTCGCAAGTCCTCATCCTAAAAAGGTAAAAAGAAAACAAACAAAATATTGAGGCATGATGGAGTAAGGTCAAGTTTTCATTCTCTTTGCATCTCCTCTATGTCCTACCTTACACTCTATCTCCACCTATAGCCAAGCCCTGTAATCCTCAGAAAGTTTGCTGTCAAACTCTTTACCAACCAGTATCCTCTGTCGAGAAGACCAAGCCCACGGGTTACTGACCCAAGAAAGGAGCTCGATGTGGAGAATTGTACAGAGGGGTAATAGCAGTCTCAGGCCTAATTTGAGTATGCCCGAATTGACGAAGAATACGATGAGGATGATAAAAAGTGGTGAGCTATAAGCCGACCAGCAAAACCCCCAAGTGACCAATAGTAGCAATAGTCATAAGAGATATCTTCAGCCAGGGGCATAACCAGAAGATGTCCTCCTCTGTTAGGGAGCTTATATAATCCTTCCAGGTAGCTTTAGTGGAGCAGAGGTGATAAACCTGATGGTGAATGAAGGACTTCACACTGTAGCTGTCAGATACAGGTTTCTCTAGTAAGTTCACCTTTTCCATCTGCTAAACCTAAGAGAAACAAAGAAAAAGGAAAGGTGAGTGGAAAGAAACCCGAGAGGAATAAAGAAAAAAGAGAGCTGAGAGGAAAAATTCGAGAAAAATAAAAGAAAAATGAGAGCTGAGTAGAAAAATAGAGAGAAATACAGAAAAATGAGAGTTGAGTGAACACCTACAGCAGGAGAGCACTACCGACGAAGTAAGGAGCACCCTCAGTATGGACCGCATCAAGGCCAAGGAGCATCTTAGTGAGAACTAACGGGACAGGATCTCGACCCTCGTGGATCTGATAAGCCATGTCTACCAAAGAAGAACTAGCTTGCCCGTCCGAAGGTCCTAAGAGAAAACGAGCAAGAAGACATATGCAAAGGGCATAACAACACTAAAGCAGAAAAGAGAAGTCACCAAGGGAACCCCGATGTCCGAAGCGGTCTATGATCCGTGCCACATCTAGGAATCCATCATGGGTGGTGAGTGATGCTTCACATTTGGAATTACCGCAGAGCTGCAACAACCGATCTCTAGAGCTCGAGAAGGGCGTAGGAACTATAACCTCATCTCGGGCTAAAAGCTCTAGAATGGCAGAAAAGTCCTCCATTGTCAGACACAACTCCTCGTGCCTAAAACAAAACATATATACATCAGGGTCCCACAGCGCATCTAGGCTGAAGTTGAGAAAGTTATTTCGCTCTACCGAGGAGAAGTCACTCATCCAAGATAAAAGAGAGTTGTTGTAGGAGTGGGCCATGGAGAAGGCAAGGAAATACAGAATATCCAGGACAGTGGGGTCTGGATCAGTTGCCCCTTTTATAAAACAAAAAATGGAAGAAACCACAGAACCTGCTCTGAGTTTTGCGTCAAAAAGTTTTGTCGCAGCTACCACCTTTTTCTCACAGCTGTTATCTTCAAAAGTCACGGCCGTCCTTAAACATTGCAGCCGTGCATTACCAAACTCCAGGCCGTTAACCACTTTTTATAAAAGTTCAGGCTGCTACTTTTAAAACCCGTGGTCGTGAATTTGTTCCTCACGACCGCGACTTTTTTTATGCAGAAATTTTGGCAGACTACCTCCATTTTGCCATCATGCCCCAAATTATCGTTAAGAACCTGTAAGCAACTCGTAACACGAAAACAGTTCTACATTGCCAATTCTCAACTCACAAGTCATTCATCATGCATAATAGAGGTCTAACCAATCAAAATGTAAACCGAGGGCACGAAGGCCCTATCCATCATAAGTAACAAAGTAATGTGTATTACGATGTGTGTATCGAGGTAGGCAAGCCAAAAGTAAACTAGAGGCACGAAGGCCCCATCCATCGCAAAGAATGTATCAGTGCAGTGTATCAGTACAGTGTCAGTGTAGGGAGTATATTAATACAGAGTATCAGAATGTAAATTAACGAGCACGCATGCCTAGGTAAGAATAGGCACGCAGGCCTCTATGTATAGTAGGAAAAGAGAGAAAGGAAGAAATTAATAGAGCAGTAGTAGGTCAGTCACTCTCGTCGGGTCCTCTTCTTCTGGACCATATAGCCTCTTTGGGATGACTCCCCAGATGACGACCCAGTCTCCTCGTCCTCCTCCCCTGAGCTAGCCACGATCAGTGCAGCGCTGGAGATCCTAGCTCTAGATGAGAGGTAATGAAAGAAGAAGCAGAGGACCACCCCGAAGGAGCAACTGGTACATCTGGAACATCTGGTACCTCTAGTGCAACCTGTGCAACAAGCGCCATGCGACCACCGCGAGTCCTTAGCCCTTTACCTCGGTCACGCTGAAAATAAGAGAACCACATCAGAGGGCAATACGTGTGAACAGTATGAAATGAGAAGTACAAAAAAGTGAAACAAAGTAGAATGAAGCAAGTACCATAGCTGGGCCACTGCCGGAAGCAGAAGGCTCCATACCCTAAGCCTAGAAGGCAGTATCCCATTACCAGACCAGCACCTTCAGGCCGGTGATGAGCCGAAGGCACTACTCGCCCAACTCTTGAGGCAACTGTCAAGAAAATGAGCACATCAGTACAGATAAATATGAAAGACAATATGGAAAATAAAGAAAGAAAAGAAGGATGTTGTACTTGCTCCACGCCGGGAGAAAGGCGTAGCTCTTGTGCCATCGGCTCAGGGATCTGGATCTGATGAAGATTTTAGTCCATAAAGGTGTCCACCATCTAGAATAGCTTGGGCAAGGCTGCTCCAACTGGACTAGGGGCCACAGGAGGAGGACCCCGCACAGCAGCACGAGGCCCCATGGCCCGCATGAGCCTCTCTTTGGCAAAGACCGTATAGTCACAATCTTCGCCCTCGATCAATGTAGCAACGTCGGTACCCAGTATGGGGTGGATATTCTCAGCTGTACAAAGGGTGTCGGTCTGATGCATCCTTACCGGAGGTGTCCTCAGGATACGAAAGTGGTCATACCCCAAGGACTGCTGAACTACACGCTCACCAAGGTACCACTATCTACAGAATGGCCTCTCAAGCAAGACGCGGGTCCAGGTAACCTCTCGACTCCGCATCAGGTTAGCGCCAGCTCGCTCCTCCATATTGACCCAGATATCCCAGCGAACCTAAAAAGTGAGAAAATATGTCAATAAGCAGCATGTATAGAAAATGAGAAGATGTGAATGAACAAAAATATAAAGGAAGTACCCAGTTGGCAGTGAGAGTATCTAGAAAATGGCGATCATCATCCTTGTCCTTCACGTTAGGCATCGTACCCCGATATTGTCTAGCCTATTAGAGTGCCCGGGTGATCACTAGAGGATTATCATAGGAGTTCACCGGCTGGCGCATACCTAGGAACTCATAAGCCCAAAGTAGTAAAAAATCAAGAAAAACATCAGTACAGTTGAAACAAATGTGCAGATATGTAAATGAGAAAGGAAAACAAATAAAAAGAAACATAGATGTACTTTCCAGATGTGCCAATATCTATCCGTGCTCCTGTCAGAGGTTTGGGTGGCAGCGCTCATATATCCATAGAGGGTAGCCAAGGCGGCTTCTCCTCAATCGTATGTACTGATGTTGTCCCCCACTGTCATAGTAGCGATGTAGTGCAGGTGCACCCTGTTCTCTAAGTTTGGAAATAAGGCTATCCCAAATATATAGAGAAGGAATGTATGTGCCACCCACTCGAATTGGCAGGCCTCAGAGCAGACGAAGTTCCAGAATGTCTTCTTCAGTCAGGTGTATCGGATGCTCCCCTTGTCGATGGATGGGGGCACCTGACCGAGGAAGTGGGTAAGAATCACAGGGCTCTGGCTGATATCAGGATCAAATGGGATCGAGTTACCGCTCACCCGAATCCCAGTAATGAGAGAGAAGTCAAGAGGTGTCAAGGTAACCTCGAAAGTGGGCAGATGAAAACTGTTGGTGGTGTCCCACCATCTCTCGATCAAAGTTGTGAGAGAGATCCTATCATTACTGGTCCCCTTTAGTGTAGTGATGAAGCTATCGAAGCCTTCTCGGTCAACTATCTCCCTACTGCGTGGAGGGAGGGCCATGTACCACTCCAAAATGTCAGAAGAGTCGCCAAAACCTCGAATACGATGTCTCCCTTGAAACAAAAACAAAACAAACGAATCAGATAACATGAACAATAACGGAGTCAAGATCAAAATGCGTAATAAGATAACTGAAACAGAACTCTTCACTAACTAACAATGATCAAAATGACATAGTCACCAAATAGAACCCAAAACAACTATAGGCAACTCAAACTTCCCTCAAAATTCAAAATTCAAAATTCAAGTTTCAACCTTTAGAAAATGCGACTTCCAACTAATCTGAGATTTGTTCTTGAAAGATGACGATGTGATTCAATCCATTTCAAATTTGAAACTTTGTTAAAACCAAATTTGTTTTAAACAAAAACAAAATTCAAAACTGGTGATTCATTTCACGCAATTTCAAATCAACCTCAATCTTGAACATTAGGAATCCAACCTCACGTCAAAAGTCCAATCTAAAATTCAACTCCGCTCAAATTTATCACAAACCTAACCCATCAGTTCAATCCAAATTCCACAAGATCCACTTCAATTTAAAATTTAAATTTCGATAAAACTCAAACCAACATCCAAATCTCAAGTTAATCCAGCTTCTAAGTGCAACTCAAACACATCCCAAACCCACAACTCGACATGGTCTCCGTCCAAAGTCGATCCATATCCAGGAAACATTTTTAATCAAATTTTGTTTAGATTCATTTTCAAACTCAAACACGAGGTTCAAACAAACTCACATCCAAATTTTGACATGATTTAATTCAAATGAGCCCCATTTTCAAAACGTGATTAATTTCAACCCAACTTTCGTTTAAAAAAGGGATTACCGTGGCTGAAGCAACAAGAAAAAAGTGGGAAAAGCTTTCCTAACGAGCGCAACACAAGGGGAGAGTTTCTCTTTATAGAAGAGCTCTCCCTACGGCCCTCCATGAAGTTTTGGTTATTGATGGTGGAAGCAAGCGATGGTGTTTGGAGAATCTATGAAGCATCTTCTCATGAAGAGTAGCTCTAAGACAGTGCATTTCTTTTGAGTTTGGGAGTCTTAAATCCAAATCGCAGAATGGTGCGTGTAAGGGTTCAACCTATGGGAATCGTGAAGTTTTGATGATGACCGCTAATATAGACATACCTTGTTATGGTGGTTCTCTATCTACGTATCTGGTATGTGATTTTCTAAGCTGATTTGTTTCTAGTATGGTGAGCATATTATCATCTTGAGTTACCATCTCAATATTGTAAGTTTTTCGGTTCGTGTTGATGGTGGTTAGTAGCAGGTTCTACTCGTGTATTACCCCCGGTATGATGATTTTGGTATTATTTTGTGATTTGGTCACTGTAAAGAAAGTGGCATCTTCAAACTCGTTTGGGATGTCTGTTTGATTTTTGTATGTTGTAAGATCGGTACCCCTACATCCTCCACAAAAATCTTATGGAACTTGGGGTTTTGACATGATCTGATGAATGAAGATTGTATTTGAAGTTCTTTTCGACCTAAGCGAGTAGGAACCAGGAGGTCATTTAGGTTTTATCTCTATAGTTAAGCCTGGTTTATGTTTTATGTTTCAGTTGGTTGCTGTAGTTCTAAAGCTGGGAATGATGTCTTCATTTTGTATTTCTTCGGTAACTGCTTGCAATTGGTAACTATCTTAGGTGGTTGTGATTTTCGGTGCTATGGTTTCGCTAGCTTATTCTGCTAACATGGCGTGGTTGAAGTTCGAGTTGTGAGTTGGAGAAGATGATTTGCATTCACGCGTAGGCTTGCGCTGGGTGGATGTCTGCTCTTCCAATCCACATGGTTTTAAATTTTATGTGCCGATTTCTATAATAGTTGTTTATAGCTGGCTAGAAAATCTGTGTACAGGCCCTATTGACGCTTAATATTTAAGAAGTATTAACTTGGCAAAGTGAAGTGCCTATTTCAAACTTGGGGAAAATCGTAGGAAACTAGCATGCAGTTTGTACCGAGATGGGAAAGTGCGCTGCAATTGTGCCGCAGGTTTGCTGGTTTGTAGTGCAATTTAGACGAGATTACTAAAGGGTGGACCCCATTGTTTATTTGGTTTTTGAAAAAGTAAAGCTCGGATTGATGAATCATTTGTGGAAGTGTTTGAGTGGGACGCGGGTTCCGCGTTTTCAAGGGCACGGATCAGTGGGTTAATACCACTGGTTTCTTATAGCCAGCCGAAGCTGTCACCGTGGGGCCCTTGTTTGAGACTATTGGGTTTGTTATATTTTGTTGGTTTATTGAGCAAATGGAATTTGTTTTGTTGCTCAGTGGTCTTATCAGATCTTTACATTATTGGGGAGGTATTTAATTTTTACTCATTTAGATGTGAAGATAGGCTCGATGATTTCCGAGCGAAGGTTTTCTTGCGTAGAGAACCATTTTCTTTGACCTCCTTAGCTTGTGAGGTTTAGATGCCTTCTTGGCAATGTTGAGGACCGATTTTGATTTCTGAGTGTATAGGCGCGGCGTTAGCCAGCTGGGCTAGCTTGTTGTGTGGCATCCTACCCATGTGGGTTGCGCTTGGGCTTGTTAGTTATTTTGTTGTCTCCTATCCATGCGGGTTGTGCATGGTTTTGCTCTATAGCTACATATCCCCATTGTTAGGCAGGGCTGGGTTTCGTAAGTTATTAGTTTTCTTTTGATATGTTGGTAAGTGATGTATCTACTTGAGGTATTTCCCTTGAAAACATGTACATTTTTCTTTTCTTTTATGTTACAATTAATTACCTAAAAAATCTTCAGTTTCAAATCCAATCTAAACCTAAACCCAAAGATCCAAATTCACCCTCAATCCAAAGGTTTATTTCTCAATCCAAAAGTTCAATTCAAATCCAAGTTCAAAGTTTTGTTTTAACCTAAGACTCAAAGTTTCATTTCAAAGTTTTGTTTCAACCTAAGTTCAAGAATTCATCCAATTCCAAGGTTAATTCAAGTCCAAGTTCAAAAGTTTCGTTCTAATCCATGATTCAAAGTTTCACTCCGTTCAAAGTTCAAGGTTCGTATCGTCCAAAGTTCATCCAAATTTTCAATCTGAGTCAAGGTTTAACCTAACCAAGTCTCAAATCCGATATTTAGTTCATTTCTAATCCGACTCAAAGTGTCC
>JAUMHN010393200.1:0-16803 GCA_032360265.1 Heliamphora ciliata
TAATTGAAAACTCAAGACATAATTTGAGTTAGGGCTGGGAGTTCAGTTAGGACCTTTAGTGGAATAAGTTCTGGTTCATACGGGAAATGATCTAACTCGGGGACAGAGTTAGGGATATCCGATTTTCTCGTACGGTTATCCCGAGTCCTATACTTCCTCGTGATCCCTCACGTAGCCCATTATACGCAAGGATATTTTTTTATCGGTTTCGGTAATTATTTAATTTAATTTGAATGTTGGTTTTACTGCCAGGAGCATTCGGGTATTAAATTAAATAATTGAGGGCAGTTTTGGAATTTGGCACGCATAGGGATCACTCCCTAGGTGGCCAGCCCTAATTGAGGGGATAGGAGTTATTTTATAGATATATATCACTTGCCTAATTTGTTGGTAGGAAGATATATATTGTTGTCATGTATATCTTAAGAAAGATATACATGTCTTGTATATCTTAAGTGAATATACATATATCATAATAGGAGACTCAAAACTCTAATAATCCTCCTCTAGTTGCTGCCCCCTCTCTCTCTTTTTGGCAATTTCATTATTGCTTCTTGGAGACTAAGTGTGAGAAGAAATCAAAGAAGAAAATAACTTCGATCGGCATCGGTGCCCACACACCGTGATCGTCGTAGCGCGTCCGGGATATACGTGAGAAGATTGCCAGGTCATCTTCAACGTATTCGAGAGTTTTTGAAACTTTTCGACAAATTTCATAAATGTATAACAGTATTTAGATTAATACTGTTCTTGTTTTTCATGAAAAATGCACGCACCATTTTTTACGGTCACGGCGCCGGTTCTAAAATTTTTTCTGCATCCCAACAATACGGGCTGACGTTGAATGGTCGTTTTGTCAAGGAAGGGGATGATTTCCCTTACTATGGGTTTCCTGAACCATGGATAGAGGAGAAGACCAACTGAAAGTTGCCATGACTAGATATCTTTCTTGGCCATCAGTTGTCTGATGGTGAGGAAGAAGCAGAAATATAGTAGATGGGATTCACTGCGAAAGTGCCGATAGACTAGTTGGTTCATTGCGAGGAAGGAGATCTGAGTTCCTTCTTCAATTAAGAGATGGCACGAGTGCGTATAGGCAATGATGAAGACAAGGACATGCTGATAATGGAAGCTGGCGCGCCTGTGGATTACACCGCACTTATCATGGATGCTTCTAAAATGAAAATGAGTTAGTCGTTTGAGTCTTTTCTTATGCATCATGTAACAAGTGAGTTGGAGTTTGAGTCTGTTGAACTTGTTTTCACCGAGTCTGTGAACAATGTTTATAACAACGAGTTCGCCAAGAATGCATCTGTTGGCATCCCGAGCCCCATTTATCTTGAGTCTCAAGTTATAACCCCTCTTGATATCAATGAAATGAAACCGAATTTTGCTTACTTTGCTGTGTCTCAAATATTTTGTCTTAATTCTGAAGATTTTATTGAATTCAAGGAGGATATCCCCGAAGAATTAAAACTTTTAATCGAAAAGAAAGAAGAAATGCGAGCTAGACCTGTAATTGAAGAAACTGTTTTAATAAATCTTAATAATGAAAATGGTTCACAAATGATTTAGGTTCGCTCTACACTGTCTTTAAAGGAACGTGAGCAATTAATCTTTCTATTAAAAGAATTTAAAGATGTTTTTGCATAGTCTTACAAAGATATACCCGGCATAAACCCTTACAACATACAGCACCAAATCCCCCTTACCCTAATGCTAAGCCCGTTAAGCAGAAGCTCAGAAGGATCAAGCCAGATTGGGCACTTAAGATCAAGGAGGTGGTTATCAAGCAGATAGATACCAAATTTCTCATGGTTAAGGAGTATCCGAAGTGGGTTGCTAACATCGTCCTAGTACCAAACAAAGATGGAAGGATCCGAGTATGTGTTGAGCTCAGAGATCTCAACAAGGCTAGTCTTAATGACTACTTCCCACTCCCCCACATAAGACGTATTGGTAGACAGCACCTCTAAGAATGCGATCTTGTCTTTCATGGATGGGTTTTTAGGGTACAATCAGATTTTGATAGCACCAGAAGATCAAAAGAAGACTACCTTAATGACACCTTGGGGCACCTACAATTATAGGGTTATGTCGTTCGAATTGAAAAATGCAGGAGCAACCTACCAAAGGGCTGCAACCACGTTATTGCACAATATGATACACAAGGAAGTAGAGGTATATGTGGATGACATGATCGTGAAGTCCAAAACCCGAGAAGGGCATGTCATCGCACTAAGGAAGCATTTCGAGCGAATTAGAAAGTACAGAATGCGCTTGAACCCACAGAAGTGTGCTTTCAGAGTTACAGCGAGGAAGATGCTCAAATTTTTGATCACACAACGAGGCATAGAGGTGGACCCGTCAAAGATCAAAGTTACCCTCGAAATGCCTTCTCCAAAGACCGAGAAGGACATAACGAGTTTCTTAGGAAAAATTTAGTTCATTAGTCGATTTATCGCCAAACTAACCACTACTCGTGAACCTCTGTTCTGGATTTTAAAGAAAGGGACCAAGTTTCAATTGGATCAGCAATGTCAAGACGCGTTCGATGCCATACAGAGCTATCTGGAAAATCCTCCAGTTTTGTTACCACGAGAACCTGGCAATCTTATGATACTATACCTATCAGTGATTGATTCAGCAATAGGATGTATGCTTGCACAAGAAGACGAAGGCAAGGTAGAAAAGGCTATCTATTACTTGAGGAAGAAGATGACCAAATGTGAACGTCGGAATACGCCTTTGGAAAAGGCTTGCTGGGCGCTAGTCTGGGCATCCAGGAAGTTATGCCATTACGTGCTAATTTACTGAGTTGTTCTAATCTCAAGGATGGACTCACTCAAATACCTCTTCGAGAAGCCAGTACTGATAGGAAAGTTTGCTCGTTGGTTGCTCATGTTGGCTGAATTCAACCTGTAGTACGTCACAAGAAAATTCGTGAAAGGGAGAGCTTTCGTAGAATTTTTGGCCAACCATCTTATTGAAGGAGATGAAGAACCTGTGTTTGAGTTTCCCAATAAGCAAGTGTTGAACATTGAGAAGGAACTGTGGACTCTCTATTTCGATGGAGCCTCGAACCAATACGAGTACAGGATAGGGATACTCCTCATCACCCCCGATGTTTCTCATATCCCTTTGGCTTTTAAGTTGAGTTTTGAGATCACTAACAATCAGGCCGAGTATGAAGCTTGCTTAGTCGAATTAGAAGCCGCCTTAGAACTAAGGGCAAGAAAGTTAGAAGTTATAGGAGACTCAGCTTTGGTTGTCTCCCAAGCAAAAGGAGAATGGAAGGTTAAAGAAGAAAAGTTGATGTAGTATCATCGAAAGCTCGAGCTAATGATCCCCTGTTTTGAGAACATAGTATTCACCCATGTCCCGAGACTACAAAATAAGTTCGCCGACGCCTTAGCTACTTTGGCATCAATGATAGACATACCACCTAGGATAAGGATGAGACCTTTAGAGATTCAACAAAGGAATACGCCTGCAGTCAGTAATATCGTCGCTACCCAAGAAGCCAATGATGGACTACCATGGTATCACGACATTAGGAATTTCATTGAGAAAGGAGAGTATCCTAGTCGAGCTAGTAAGAAGGACCAAAGGGCAATCCGGAGACTCGTCGCGCAATTTGTATTCTATAGAGGAAGACAGTACAAGAGAGGATATTTGGGAGTTAGTAAGCTTTGTGTCGACACAGAGCAAGGACACGAGTTAATGAGAGAAGTTCACAGAGGAGTGTGTGGACTTCACATGAGTGGAATGATGCTAGCTAAGAGGACCTTGTGCTAAGAGTATTTCTGGATGACAATAGAAACGGGTTGCCACTAATTCATCCGGAGATTCCAAAAATGCCAAATCCTTGCGAAGCTCATGCACGTACCGCCGCCTTAGCTTTATAACATAACCTCGCCATGACCGTTCTCAGTTTGAGGAATCGACGTGATAGGGAAAGATACACCTAAGGCATCAAATGGACACGAATTTATCCTTGTAGCAATCAATTACTTCACAAAGTGGGTCGAATGTACCTCGTACTCAGTCCTAAAGGCCTCCAAAGTAGCTATGTTCATCAAGGACAACCTTATCTGTCGATATGGAGTTCCACATGAGATAATTTTTTACAACGGTTTCCACTTTCAAGGAGAAGTTCTAGAACTCTTTGAAGAATATCGGGTCGTCAGCCATAACTGTTCACCATACAGACCACAAACCAATGGAGCCTTGGAAGCTACAAATAAGAATGTGAAGAAGATCTTACAGAAAACGATAAAGGGAAGCAAGGATTGGCCGAAAAAGTTTTTATTCGCGCTTTGGGGATACCGAACATCAATTAGAACTTCTACTGGAGCAACGCCCTATGCTTTGGTCTACGGAATGGAAACAGTTCTACCTATAGAATTGGAGATCCCGTCTCTAAGAATAATGGCCGAAAGTAATATTCCTGAGTCAAAATGGCAAGGGACAGATTCGAAGAGTCACTCTTATTTGATGAAAGAAGACTCAGAGCGCTGTTTCACGTTCAAGGATATTAGAGGAGAATAGCTCAGGCATTCAACAAGAAGGATAGGTTTGAAACTTAAAGGAAGGTGACTTAGTCCTCAAAGAGATTAGACCTCCAATCTTTGACCCAAGGGACAAGTTCAAACCTAATTGGGCCGGACCGTATCTCATTAAAACCTTGATGTAAGGAGGCGCTGCCATCTTTATGGATCTGGACAGAAATGTTTTCTCTACACTCATTAACTCAGACCTACTCAAAAAGTTCTGCCCTTGAGGAAAAGCTCGCAAAAGGAGAGCGTCAATACTTGAGTGTAACATGAGCCTCTAACTACATTATGGCCTGATTCCCTCTTTCGGAATATGTAGGCAACTTCTGTCAGATGTTCGGCCCAAACGTTTGTTCAAAATTCTCCCTTTTGTAACCATGTTTCAAGTAGTTGATTAAATACAAAAGCTTATTTAAGTTTTTCTAATAAACTAATTACATTACAAAAACAAAAATCTAAAGAGCAGTTTCAGAAGACGCCGCAAACTAGAAGTAGAGAAACTTTCATTAATGAGTTTTACCAGTACAGTTTTTAAAAGCAAGAGAGGCTCGCAAGTCCTCATCTTACAAAACTAAAAAGGGGAAACAAGCAAAATACTGGGACACAGTAAAGTAAAGTTAGGACCTTCTTCTCTTTGCATCTCCTCCATGTCCTATCCTACGCTCTCTCTCCACTTACAGCCAAGCTCGGTAATCTCTAAAAAATATGCTGTCGAAATCCCTACCAATCAATATCCTCAGTCGAGAAGACAAAGCTCGTTAATACTAACCCAAGAAGGGGGCTCGATGCGGAGAACTATGTAGATGGCTCATGAAAATCTCGAGTCGAATCTGAGTACACCCGAACTGACGAAGGATGCGATAAGGATGATAGAAACTGGCCAATTTCAAGCTGACCAACAGAACCCCTGAGTGACCCACAGTGGCAGTAGTCATGAAAGATATCTATAGCCAGGGGCATAGCCATGAGATGTCCTCCCAGGTTAGAGAACTCAGGTAAACCTTCGAAGCAACCTCGGTGGAGCATAGGCGATAAACCTGACGACAATAATGGTCTTCACACTGTAGCTGCAAGATACGAGCTTCTCTAGTAAGTTTGGCTTCTCCATCAACCAAACCTGAAAGAAACAAAGAAAAAGGAGAATTGAGTGGGAAAACCTGAGAAAAACATAGAAAAAGGAGAGTTAAGTGAAAAAAAACTTTGAGAGAAACAAAGAAAAATGAGAGCTGAGTGAAAATAGGGAGAAACGAAGAAAAATGAGAGCTAAGTGGAAAAATAGAGAGAAACAAAGAAAAATGAGAGATGAACGGAAAAATTCGAGAGAAATATAAAAAAAGAGAGACGAGTGAATACCTGCAGCAAAAGAGCACTGCCGGCGAAGTAAGGGGCACCCTCAGTATGGATTGCATCAAGCCCAATGAGCGTCTCGACAAGGACTAACGGGACAGGATCCCGACCCTCATGGATCTGATAAGCCACATCTACCAAGGAAGAGCTAGCCCACCCATCCGAAGGTTCCAAGAGAAAACGAGCCAGAAGATAGATACAAAGATCGTACCGATGTTGAAGGAAAAAAGAGAAGTCGCCAAGAGATTCCTAAGGCCCGAAGCGATCTATGATCCGTGTCACATCGAGAAACCCATCATGGGTAATGAGAGAGGTCTCACGCTTGGAATAGCCACAAAGTTGCATCAACCTGTACCTAGGACTCGAGAAAGGCATAAGGACTATTGTCAGGGTTGTATATTAAGAAATCATAGATTTTATTGGTTTTATTATTTTATTTTACTTTTTAATAAAATTATTTTTCATTTTATGAGAATCTTAACAAGCAATGTATGCTATATCATTTCTTTAATATTATGCATGGATGTCATTTATTTTGTACAATATTTAATCTGGTGTACAGAGTACGGCTTGCACAAAGAAGACCAGATTATATATTCTTGTAGAATGTAAGTTTACGGTTCACAGTTTAAATAGAATTGGACAAACCATCGGTACGACTGTAGCACAGAGTTCTTAGTAGGCCTGTCTTGGTTACGGGAAACAGATAATAGTATCGTCTATTGTTTCGACTCTCTGTGTTAGTACACTTTGTGTATTAAACAGGACCACATTAGAGTAATTAATTTTATACTGACAATATAAATTAATTCACACTTCATGGTTATTATGAGTGCTTATACTCTTAATCCCAAAATAATTATTATTCGCGTATATTTAATATTCATTGTTTTGATTCATTAGAGGGTGCGTTCTTTTTATGGGTCAATATTCCCCGTGAGTTCGATAGCAGTATTAAATATATGGTGAATATTAATTATTAACGGAATCCACGTCCCGATTGTTCGAGGTTGACAATACCCCTTTAAAGAAGCTTATAAATTTTGATCGGGCCAAACCCTGCATGTGAATTTAATTATTCGGCCGTCAAATAAGTTAAACGGAAAGTTTTGAGAAATTTTAAGAAGTTGGTTAAAATTAAATTGTTAGTAATTAAATTTAATTGGCGGGTATCGAGAATCTTAACGTGGGGAGATGAGTTAAGAATTTAATAACATGAGCTCAAATAATCGGTTTTGAGAATGTGACTGGGAGTGCAATTAGGATTCTTTAGTGGTATGAATTATAATTTATGTTTTTATGAAATTGTCTCAGGGGCAGGCAAGTTTTCATAATTACATTAGAATCCCAAGTCATACTTACTCTGCAGGTCCCTGTTATTACCCTATATATATGTGGTTATGCTAACCCTAGCCCACATTCCACATTACATTCATTATGGAATTAGGGTTTCCACTAAATCCTAGGTGGCTAGATTAACAAGTTCAAGATCATGATAGATCGTAGCCCACTCTACATTCATGACTCGCATCCGGGAATATAATAGAAGGTTTGATCTGGGCTTCAACTCAAAGGATTCACATTCGTGGTTGTTGTAATAATCGAAATCTTTCTACCAAATTTCGAAAGGTATAATCCCGAATCTAACTTTGGGAGTACGGGTTTTATTTTGATCATTCGACATCAAAAAGTTTTAAACTGGAGCCTGTTTCGGCAATTGCCTGTCCAGTATTTTTTTATCAAAAAAATCGTATTCAAATCAATAATCTTGATAGTTTGCCTCTAACAACTATGACCTCTTCTCGGCGCAAAATCTCTGGAATGGCCGAAAAGTCCTTAACTGTAAGACATAGACACCGAAACAAAATACATGTACCTCGAGGTTTCACAGCTGGGCTGCTCCTCGCAGAATATGTCAATCGACCCTCATGGTTCGCAAAGAGAATAGTGCATCTAGGCCAAAGTTAATGAAGTTTTTGCGCTCAACTGGAGAAAAATCGCCCATTCAAGCCAACAAAGAGTTGTTATAAGAGTGAGCCATGAAGAATGCAAAGAGAGTGCAAGATATCCAAAACAGTGGAATTTGGAATAGTAGCACCTTTTTATAGAAAAAGAAATGGAAGGAATCACAGAATCTGCTCAAAAGTTTAGCGCCAAAAGGTTTTCTCATGGTCTCCATATTTTTCCCACGGCCGTCACATTCATCTCTCATGACCGCCATGTTTCCTCCTCAAATCCTACTGTCGTGATGTTCAAAAGCTCAGGCCGCATACTTTCTTCCCCGAAAATGAAGGCCGCTATATTTGAAACCCACAACCGTGAGTTCAAAACTCACGGCCGCAACCTTTTTTATGCAAAAAAATTGACAGCCCTTCCCCTTTTGTCAATGTGCTCAAATCGTCGTCGATGACTTATAAACAACTCGCAATAAGCAAAAGAAGTTTATATAGCGAGATCACAACTTATGAATCATACATCATGCATAATCAAAGTCTAAACATTTAAGGGTATTTTTCATGTCATAAAAGAGTTTGAACATCCATGATGATCAAAAGCGAAAACCAAAAGGCACGAAGGCCCAACCCATCATAAGTAAAGAAATGTGTGTATGTGTGTCCGTGGCACTTAAGCCAAAAGAAGAAACCAAGGTATGAAGGCCCCAACCATAGTATCTGCACAGTGTGTTAAAGATAGTGTATCAGTACGGACCGGTGTATATCTGTGTAGAACATGTCAAAGTAGTGTACCAGAACAGTGAATAAGAGTCGTATGTCAGTGTGATCATAATAGAGTATCAGAGAGTATCAAATGAGAACACAAGCCCAAGAAAGAATAGGCGCACAAGCCTCCAAGAATAAAAAGAAGAAGAATGAAATCCTTAACAGTACAGTAGATTAGAAAAGTCACTCCCGTCGGGTCCTCTTCCACCGGACCACGTAGCCATCCTGAGATGACTCCCCGGATGACGACCTCGTCGGACCCATCCCCCCTCTGTGCCAGTGCCGTGCCAGTATGCACTGCATTGGAAGTCCTGGCTCTAGAAGAAGTAGCAGTAGTAGAAGCAGGAGCAGCAGAAGTGGAAGCAGAAGTCCATGCTGGTCGTGGGGCTGGAGCAGCAAGTGCTGTGCGGCCGCCACGAGTCCTCGGCCCTCTGCCTCGCCCACACTAAAAGAAGAAAAGGATCACATCAGCTGATAGAAAATATGTATGAACAGAAAGGAAAAATACATAAATATTTGAACGAGCAAGATAAGACTGCATACCCCAGTAGGGTTACCCCGGGGAGCAAGAGGCTCCACACCCTTAGCTTGGAAAGCGGCATCCCAACCGCGAACTAAGACCCTCATCCCATAAATGAGGTGAAGGTACTGGTCACACCATTCTCGGGGCATCTATCAAAGGAAAGGATCATGGCAGTGCAGTAAGATACCAGGATCAGTACAGTCAGATACCAAGATTAATACAGTCGGATAACAAGATTAGTACAAGTCTGGTGTGAAAGGCAGTATAAAAGGCACGAAAAGCAATATGGAAGGGAAAGAAGGGAAGAGAGATGTACATGCTCTATGCCGGGAGGGAGAAGTATCTCCTGGGTAGCTGGATCAAGAATGTCGATTTGGTGGAGGTCCCCGCCTATGTATGTGTCTACTATCCATGGAAGCTCAAGATGAACGGGACCCAGGGCAATAGGAAGAGGACCCCGCACGGCAGCACGAGCACCCATAGCAAGCATGAGCCTTTCTCGAGGAAAGACCGTATAGTCACGATCCTCAGCCTCGATAAGTGTAGCAGCATCAATGCCTGCCATGGAGCGGGTAATCTCAGCCATGCGAAGGGTGTCAGTTTGACGCATCCTGACTGAAGGCGTCCTCGGGATACGAAAGTGATCATCCCCCAAAGACTGCTGAACCACGCGCTCACTAAGGTACCACTCTCTGTAGAATGGACCCTCAAGTAAGACGCGGGTTCGGGTAACCTCACGGCTCCACGTCAAATCAACACCATCTCACTCCTCCGTGTCGGCCTATATTTCCCAGTGCACCTGAAGATCAAAGAAATATGTCAATAAGAATTGTATGTACAAGGAATGAAAAGAATGAATGAACAGGAGTAGTAAACGACATAACAGGTCAGGAGTGAGAGTGTCCAGGAAAAGGCGATTGTCGTCGATATCCTTCCCTCTAGGCTTGGAGCCTCGATAGTGTCTGGCCCATCGAGCTGCCCGGGGGATCACCAATGGGTCATCATAAGAGTTCAATGGATGGAGTATGCCTAGGAACTCATAAGCCCAAACCTGCAAAAAAATCAAGAGAGGCATCAGTATAGTTGAATCAGATATGCAGGCATGGAATTGAAAGAGGAAAATAGAAGTAGAGAAAACAAAAGTACCTCTTAAATGCGGTAGTAGCCGCCCACGCTCAAATCATCAGTCTGGGTAGCCGTGCTCATGTATCCATATAGAGTGGCCAGTGCAGCTCATCCCTAGTCATAAGAGCCGATCTAATCCACCACCAGCATCGCATCGAGATAGTGGAGGTGCACCATGTTCTCTAAGTTCGGGAATAAGACTATCCCGAACATGTAGAGAAGGAATGCATGAGCTACCCACTCAAAGTGGTGGGCCTTAGTACAGACAAAATGGTGAAATGTCTTCTTCAGCAACGTCTAGAGAATGCTCCCCTTGTCGATGGATGGGGGCACGTGACCAAGATGTGTAAGAACTGCTGGGCTCCGGCAGATGTCGAGGTTATAAGGAATTGGCTGGCCGCCCACCCAAATCCCTGTAATCAATGCTAAATCAAGAGGGGTAAGGGTCACCTCGAAGGTCGACAGATGAAAAGTGTTGGTGGTGTCCAGCCATCTCTCAGCCAAGGTAATAAGGGTAAATCTGTCGTTACTGGTGCCCGACAGCGTCCCAATGAACCCTCCAAAATCAACTCTGTTTATAATCTCCCGACAGCAGAGAGGTAGGGTGGTATACGACTAGAGGACGTCAGAAGAACTGCCAAATCCTCATATACGCAATCTCTCCTGAAACAAAAACAATACAAATCAGTAAACAACGAAGAAAAAACAAACAGATCAATTGAAAAAAACAACAACAAGAGCCTTAACAGGATTAACAATAAACGGGAATAATAACAGAACAACAATGGAACATGCGACGAAGTAGCTGAAACAAACTGACAATAATCAAAACGACGCAAAAGTAAGTCTCAAAACCAACCAACGTAGCTCGGACCCTGTCCCATTTTCAAAACACGAAGAGAGTTTTCAAACTTCTAATCAAACCTGAACTACATTCTTCATCCCTAAAATATGAGACTTAGGATAATTTAGGTTTTAGCGACACAATCTCACTTCAAATCAAATTTGTTTCGCTTAAAACTTGAAATCTTGCCCCCAGTCCAAAACCAATGATGAACCCAATTCAAATACTAGTATTCGACTTCAAAATTCAATGGAAACGCGACTTTATTCCTAAAACACAACTCGAGGTCAATCTCGTTTCTGACTTAATCCAAATCAATCAACAAGTGGAGCAAGATGTGATCTTAGAACTCAATCCCGGCTCAACTTGCCTCGACACGAAACTCAAACGAACTAATTTGATCCAAATTAAAATGTTCAAGATCAATATAATCATTAATCTTTTCTTTCTTTTAAACTAGCCCCTAACATGTTTCAAACCCACCCTCAATTTTGAAAACTCAAAACGGTTTTCGTAGACTCTCAAATAAATCCATTTCAAACTAAACCTATCCTAATCCGTTTCGACTCCACCACCGACGACCTAATCAATTGTGTTTTATTTCAAAAAATGATCCGAGTTCAAAATTCAAAATTCAAACTTCAAATTCAACCCATTAGTTCCGTTTTGCTAAATTAACCCAGTCCCGTTTCAAACACGATCTAAACCCACGTTCTAAGAATTTTCGTTAACCCGTGTTTGCTTAAGTTCAATCCAATCAACCCCGTTTTCAAAACTAGACCTAGCCCTGAGTCAAAAATCAAACCTAAATTCAAGTTTGCCCTGAAATGTACTTGTTTTATCTGAATTTCCAAGTTTGTTCATAAGATCAATCCAAAAGTCCATTTTACCCAAATTTAAAAATTCTATTTTTACCCAAAGATTCATCTCGTCCATAAGCAGGGGTCCATCCAATCCAAGTCAAGGTCTAAACCTAGTTAAGCCTGAAACCAATCCAACTCCAACTCAATCCCAAACTCCAGTCTATTTCAAATCAATCCGAACATCCGTTTTAGTTTCAAATTTCCAATTTCAATATTCAAGAACAAAATCCAATACATTCAAACTTTCAAAATAAGTTCTCAACTAATGAAATAACGAAAGAATTCAAAGATCGGCCTACCTCAAGGTTCCGGGTCGATAGGTGGTCATCACGGTATCGTAGGAGGATCTCCCGCTCCACCACCATGTCAGGGATGATGAATCGCTTCGTAACTGGTTTTCGTAGCTGGTGATCAACCGGGTAATATGTCATGGGGTCGAATACCTCTGGCATCCCTGGCACCCCCTCAACCTCCGGTGCCTTCTCCTCAGCCGCGACATCACCACCTTCCATCGGGCCGCCAACAGCCCCGCCGTCGACTCCAACGCCGCCAACACCGTCAACTCCAATGCCGCCACCACTATCGACTCCAATACCACCACCACCTCCACTACTGCTGGCGCCACCCCTCGCGCCAACAAACCCAAAGCCGCCGCCTATGAGAGCTGAAAACACCACCGAGACTAGCTAGATAAGGAACATGATTGTAGCAGAGAGTGAAGAGATAGAGAAAGATGAGAGAGAGAGAGACGAAAGATGAAAAATGAGAGAGAATAAAAGTTTGGTGAGTTCGCGCGAATGATGTTTTGAACCTATCACAGACCGTATGTACTGTCATCGACCTCACGATCGCGAGGTTCGAGACCTTTAAAATTGACGGCCGTATCAACTTGACCCATGCCGTAACATTGTTTTACCACAGTCGCAACATTTATTCAAAAGTTTCTCACGGCCGTGAACTTTATGTTCAGGCCGCCACATCCCTAGCAAACCATAGTTCGGGTAGCAACTTCCAAAGGTAACAATCGCCATGTTTTATACCCCCACCTTTGTGGACCTTTGGACTTCCCTCATGTGGGTTTTGAATGAATCAAAGACCCTTTTTAGCTCCTCTTTATGTTTTGGATGCCCCAAACCTCTCCAGTCCTTGTCATAACCTAAAAACTAATATGTTTACCCTGCGAGTCCTTGTCACGACTTAAAACTGATAGGTTTACCCTCTCTGGTCCTTGTCACGACCTAAAATTGATAAGTTCACCTCATCGGTCCTTGTCACGACCTAAAATCACAGAGTCCTTCATCCAAATGGGAAGAAAATGCACGAACTTCATCAGTCGGTCAACCACAACCCAAACAGCATATGTTCCTTAGGCGATCTAGGAAGTCCCGATACGAAGTCCATCGTGATGTCGTCCCACTTCTATTCCGATACTGCTAACAGCTGTAGCAACCTTGCAGGTCTCTGATGCTCTGCCTTTACTTGCTGACAAGTAAGGCACCAAGAAACAAACTAAACCACATCTTTCTTCATTCCCTTCTACCAAAACTGACAACGTAGATCATGATACATCTTGGTGCCTCCCAGGTGCACTGCAAGACAAGAATGGTGAAAATCACGTAGTACATCGGCATGGCACCACTATGGCAGAAACACTCTCCCTGCCAATCTTAAACTCTGACCTGGGCTCACAACCCATCCCGTTGTGTCTTTCCTACTAGCAATACGATCCTGTAATATCTGAGCCTGCTGATCTGTCTACTGAGCCTCTAGCACACGAGCAACCAACATAGGCCGTGAAACCACTGAAAATAAGGTCGCACCCTTCTCTATCTCTCTGAGATATAGGTCAAACTCACCAACCTCCCCAAGCATGTCCCATTCTCGTATGGCAATAGAAACTAACAAACCATGAGATTTCCTGCTAAGAGCGTCAGCCACAACATTGACCTTTTCCAGGTGATACTGGAGGTTAAAATCGTAATCTTCCATAAACTCCATCCACCTTCGTTGGCGTAGATTCAAGTCCTTCTGTGAAAACAATTACTTCAAGCTCTTGCGATCTAAGAAAATCTCAAAATATTCATCATACAGATGATGTCACCAGGCTTTCAAGGCAAAGATCACAGCTACCAACTCTAAGTCATGTGTCGAGTAATTCTATTCATGAGTCTTCAATTGCCGAGATCTGTAAGCTACAACCTTACCTTGCTGCATCAAAACACAATCCTAACCATCCTACGACGCATCACAATATACTGTATAACCCAAACCTCGTTCTAGGATAACCAACACTAGTGCACTCGTCAACCTCTTTTTTAGTTCCCAAAAAGCTAACTCACAAGATTCACTGCAAATAAACTTAACTCCCTTCCGCGTAAGGCGAGTCATCTGCGCAGTGAGTCGGGAAAAATTCTTCACGAATCGTCGGTAATAGCCTGCCAAACCTAAAAAGTTACGAATCTCAAACACACTTTTTAGACGTTCCCAATTCATCACTATGTCAGTCTTTGAAGAATCCACAAATACTTCATCCCTCGATAGAATATGTCCAAGAAACTTCACCTTAGGTATCTAAAATTCACACTTCTTAAACTTCTCATATAGTCGATACTCTCTCAAAAGCTGCAGAGCAATACGTAGAAGTTCTTCATACATCTCCCTCGATGGTGAGTAGATAAGATTGTCATCCACGAGTACGACCACAAAACTATCAAGATACTGGTGGAATATGCGGTTCATCAAGTCTATGAACGTCACAGGAGCATTTGTCAAACCGAATAACATAACCAAAAACTCATAGTAACCATAACGAGTCTGAATGGTGGTCTTCACTATGTCCTCTTCCCTGATCCGCAATTGGTGATATCCCTACCTCAATTCATTCTTCGAAAAGTAACTCGAACCCTTTAGTTGATCAAACAAATCGTCGATCCTTGGCAAAGGATACTTGTTTTTCACCGTTTCCTGATTCAAATTTCGGTAGTTAATACACAATCTCATGGAGCCATCCTTCTTCATGGAAAACAAGGCCAGAGCTCCCCATGGCAACGTACTCGAGTGCATAAATCCCTTATCAAGCAACTTCTAAAGCTATACCTTTAGCTCTCACAACTCAGCTGGGGCAAAATGGTAAGATGGCGTCGAAATAGGAGCGGGTCCCAGAACAAGATCGATAGAGAACTTTACCTCACGATTCGGTGGCAACTCAAATAGATCGTCAAAAAAGACATCTAGATAATCAAAAATCACAGGGGGAAGCTCTCCTCGAACCCCAACCACCTCATTCAACATGAGAGTAGAAAAGAAGAAGTTTAGGTTTTCTCAGTTTCGCACGACACCGGGCATGGACACTAAACCTTCATCCCGATCGCCCACAAAACAAAAATAATCACCCTTAGGCATACAAATCGATACCCTCCGTCGATCGCAATCGATGTAGGCATGATAGGTGGTCAGCCAATCCATCTTTAGGATGATATCAAACGTGATCATGTCTAGAATGATAAAATTAAACTGTAAATAGCGGCCGACAACCTCTAACTCATAGGATCTACAAACTCATCCTAACACCACATTTCCATCGATCGAGGTCTCTACACACAACGAACAACACAACGAGTCCATCTTCAACCCCAAAGCAAATGTAAAAGCAGATGAAATAAAGGAATGCGATGCTCTTGTGTCGATAAGAACATTAGCCCATGATCTGTACACTAAGAGAGTACCTCTTATCACTGATGTAGTAGTTGCAGCATTAGGCACGACCGGTGCCTTCGAAGAACTAGGATCTGGAAGGGCATACACTTGGCCCTGCGTTCCCCTAGTCTGTCCACCATAGCCCTGTGCTAAGGACTATCGCACTGACTGGACTAAGGCACCTCCCTCTGTAACCCTAGAAGTCTGAGCTGCTGGCTGCTGATGCGGCTGTTGATATGTCTGTCGTCCCTGTCTTAGTAAAACAACTGGTGCACCTGCAACGCTCTGTACGCTCCCTCCCTAAGGGCAGTTCCTACCGATGTGTCCTGACTGTCCATATCCATAACAAATCAGTGGCTCTCTCTCCTATGATTGAATAGGTACTGAACTCTGAGACTGTCCCTTCTGTGGATAGTTCATCACCCGATGCCCTGATTGCCTGCACCGATAATAGATGAGCTCCCTCTGCTCCGACCTTCTTGACGAAGCCATCGAAGGTGCTGGAGTAGAAAATTGCTGTTGTGGCCCAAAAGGATGTGAACTAGGGCCAAAGGACCTCTGCCTCTTATTGGAGGGCCCACCAGACTGAGCATCTGTTGGAGGTAAAACTGTCAAGATCATTATTTTTGCAAATGATTTTCGATAAAAATTAACTAGACGGGCAAATGCCGAAACGGGCTCTAGATAAAACTTTTAACGTCAAATGATCAAAATAAAACCTATGCAACCAAAGTTAATTTAGACGAATACCTTATTTTACGGTCGATTCTTCAACTACGGTTTGATTCTAAGTTGAAGCTCCTATCAAATCTTTTACTGTATTCTCTTACGCGATTCTCGAACGTAGTGTGGGCAACAGACTATTGAGAACTCGTACCAGTAAAACCCAGATATCTTTAGTATTGAAAGACAAATTATGATATGATATAAAACTGGTTCAACCTACCTGCATATATATATAGGGCTACAGCAAGGTGCTGAAGAATAATTATGAATAAGACTTCTAGTGGAACACGGACACCTACCAGCCATTTCTACAATTATGGAAAGATAGCAGCGATTTCTACAATTTTCATAAAACACTGAATTACAGTTCACACCACTAAAGAACTATAATTGCACTCTAACC
>JAUMHN010393311.1:0-16803 GCA_032360265.1 Heliamphora ciliata
TCATAAAATAAAAAATTAATTTTATTAAAATAAAATTAAATACTAAAAACATGATTTTTAGTATACCAACCCTAACAGTCGCCATCGTGGTTGTCTTTGTCTTCTTCAAAGCCCTAGGGTTCGAAGAACTAATGTCACCGGTGTGTTCGGTACCCTTTCCCATTGTTCTTGGTGGCATTATGGATCAAGGAGAGGGGATCAAATGGAGGTGTGAAGGTGAGGGGTCGACTCGTTTTTCAAAGGAGTGAAAAATGGCGAGAGATGAATAGATGTGGAAAGAGAGAGGAAACAACGCGACAGGTGGGAACCAGTGCCTCTTTATATAGGCATAACGATTTGTGTCGACACAAATGTCAGTTGGGTCGACACTTTTCTTTGCGAGTGTGAGTATCTGAAACAAGAAATTATGTCGACATTTTTTCAGAAGGTGTCGACACTTTTGGCTGTTTGAGTTGACACGATTAAGTATTGAGTCAACA
The DNA here is from genome assembly GCA_032360265.1 of Heliamphora ciliata. Lineage (NCBI taxonomy): Eukaryota > Viridiplantae > Streptophyta > Magnoliopsida > Ericales > Sarraceniaceae > Heliamphora > Heliamphora ciliata. Next base: position 480 of record JAUMHN010393311.1, read on the forward strand.
CAAATTTACCGAGAGTCAGACAGCAAATTTGAGTCGACACTATATATAAATGGGTCGACACTTTTTCTCGTAGTGCCACTTCTATATAGCTTTTGGGTCAACTCAAGCATACATGTGTCGACACTTTTTCAAGTGGTGTCGACACTTTTCACATATTAATGAAAAATATCAAAAGTATTGAAATGCATTGAAAAGACATGGTTAGTATGGCATATTAATCATGAATTAGGAGCACATAACATACCAAATTCTCTTCTAATATAGCATATTTTTTTCTTTATTTAAGAGTTTTGTGAATATGTCAGCTAGTTGCTAATTTGTGCCTATGAATTCAAGTTCGATATTACTTTTTTGCACATGATCTCTTATGAAATGACGTCTAATCTCAATATATTTAGTTCCGGAGTGTTGTATAGGATTTTTGGATATATTTATTGCACTTGTGTTATGACATTTTATAGGGATATGACCTAAACAAAAATCATCGTCCTCTAGTTGTCATTTCATCCAAAGAACTTGTGCAAAACAGCTACCAGCTACTATGTACTCAGCCTCGGCTATAGAGAAGGCTACTGAGTTTTGTTTCTTGCTAAATCAAGAGATTAGTGAGTATCCTAGGAATTGACAAGTTCTATTTATACTTTTCATATCTACTTTACATCCTGCAAAATCAGCATCTGAATAGCCAAATAACTCAAAAGCTATTCCTTTAGGATAGAATAATTCTAGGTTTTGCGTACTTAAGAGGTATCTAAAGATGCACTTAACATTGGTCACATGTGATTCTTTAGGATTTGATTAAAATCTTACACACATACAAACGCTAAACATGATATCAGGTCACATAGTTCTATAACGCTTTTCATCTACTGCTATACCATCTTTGTCCTTGTCAAGCTTTGTTGTAGGACACATCGGAGTTTTCATAGGTTTTGCTTTCAGCATGTCAAACCTCTTCAATATGTCCCGTGTGTACTTAGCTGGGTTAATGTAGATTCCTTATTAAGTTTGTTTGATTTGAAGTCCAAAGAAATAGTTGAGCTCACCCATCATACTCATCTCGAATTCTTCCTGCATACACTTAACAAAGTTCTTGCAAAGAGATTCGTTAGTTGCACCAAAAATAATATCATCTACATAAATTTAGGTAACTAGCATGTCATTTCTTTGAGATTTGATGAAAAGAGTGGTACTAATTTTTCCTCTTGAAAACTCATTTTCAATCATGAATTTGCTTAGCCTTTTATACCAAGCTCTAGATGCTTGCTTTAAATCATAAAGAGCCTTGATAAGTTTGTACACATGGTTTGAAAAATTTGAATTTTCAAAGCCAGGAGGTTGTTTCACAAAAACTTCATCTGAGATAAAATCATTTAAAAAGGCACTCTTAACATCTATTTGATAGAGTTTGAAGTTTTTAAAGCATGCAAAAGTAAGCAACATCCTAATGGCTTCAAGCATAGCCACAGGAGCAAAAGTCTCATCAAAATCGATGCATTCTTCTTGATTTTAACCTTGGGCTACCAATTGAACTTTGTTTCTAAGAATTACTCCATTCTTATCCATTTTGTTTCTAAAAACCCATTTTGTACCGATGATGGAGTGTTCCTTAAGTCTTGAGACTAAAATTCAAACCTTGTTTTTTTTAAATTGATTAAGCTCTTCTTGCATAGTCAAGGTCCAAAACTCATCGTTTTTGGCTTTCTCAAAATGCTTTGGTTTAGTCTGAAAAAGAAATGCTAGATTACCACAAACATTATATAGAGAAGATCGAGTTTTGATACATTGCGATAGATCACCAATGATAAGATCTTTTGGCTGACCATGAGCATTCCTCCACTCCTTAGGCAAATCTGAATTTTTAGGATTTGAAGGTCCAGCAGCCTGTTGGACTTCATTTTGTTAAGGATTTGAAGCTTCCTCATGATTTGGTTTTTCCTTTTCTTTGATGAAGATATCTTCAATGCCCTTTTCTATATCAATTAAATTATCTTCACAAAAATCTTTTGAGGAATCAAGGTTAGCTTCATAAAAAATATGTATAGATTCTTCAACAACTAGGGTCTTTTTGTTGAAAACTCTATAAGCTTTGCTAGATAAAAAATATCTTAGGAAAATACATTCATCATATTTTGCGTCGAATTTGCTCAAAAAATTTTTGTTGTTATTCAAAACAAAATATTTGCACCAAAAGGTGCAAAAAAAGCTGATGTTAGGTTTTCTTCCATTCCATAGCTCATATGGAGCTTTCTTAAGAGAAACTCATATAATAACTCTGTTTATGATAAAACATACGGTGTTGACAGCCTCGGTTCAAAAGTATCGTGGTAGATTATTTTTACAGAGCATGGCTCTAGCCATTTCTTCTAATGTCCCATTCTTCATCTCAATAACTCCATTTTGTTGAGGGGTTTTAAGAGCAAAAAAGTTATGGTTAATACCATTTTCATCATAAAACTTTTTAAAATCTTTATTTTCAAATTCTCTACCATGATCACTTCAGATACTCGTAATTTGAAAACTTTTTTCATTTTGAAATCTCCAAAATATTTTTGCAAAAGAAGCAAAGGCTTCATCCTTATAAGCTAGGAAAAGCACTTAAGTGTATCTAGAGAAATCATCAACAATAACAAATGCATATCTTTTGCCTCAAAGGCTTAAAGTCCTTGTTGGACCAAATAAGTCAATGTGCAATAGTTGTAAGGGGCTAGAAGTTGAAATCTCATTTTTGGAATGAAGAGAACTTCTAACTTGTTTGCCTTGTTGACATGCATCACACACTTTATCTTTTTCAAATTTGATTTGGGGTAATCCAATCACCAATTTCATTTTCAAAAGTTTGAAGATCAAGTTCATGTGTGCATGTCCAAGCCTTCTATGCCATAACCAACTATTATCACTCAAGGTGACTAAATACTTGGTGTCATTCTTAGAAATGTTATTTAGATTGAATGTATTAAATTTTTCATGTCTATGACCTTTAAAGATAACTTTGTTATTGGTTGAATCTTCAATAACACAATTAGTAAGATCAAAGACAACCTTGTGGCTTTTGTGGCAAAGTTGGCTTATGCTAAGAAGGTTATGTTTTAAACCATCAACATGTAAAACATTTTTAATAAAAGGGGAAGAAAGTTTACCGATACAGCCAATTCCTATGATTTTTCCTCTATTATTGTCTCCAAACGTAAAAAATTCACCATATTTTGGTTTGAGAGATGAAAACATTGATTGGTCATCTGTCATGTGTCTTGAGCAAGCACTATCGAGATACCACATTTCCTCCTTGAATGAGGACTTAAGACATACCTACAAGGAGAATTAAGTTTTGATTTTTGGTACCTAAATTTTCTTGGATCCTTTAGTGTTAGTTCCTTGAGGATGTGTTTTTTTAGGAACCCAAACCTTCTTCACATGAAGATTACAGGATTTTCTATGTGGACAACGTGTGACAGTGTGTCCATATTCATAGCAATAAAAATATATAGCATTTGTATGATTAGATGATACCTTAACAAAAATATTACTTAAGAACTTTTGTTTCTTCTTTGGTTTGTACCAAATCCTGACTTTGTCAAAAACACATTTTTGCATACTGAGAGGTTTATCTAAGCTGTTCTTTCCTTGAGTGAACTTGCAAACTATTTTGGTGAGGTGTTCAACATTTTCAATCAAAACTTTATTTTCATCCTTCAAAATAGAAACTTGTTTCGATAAAGAAAGTTTTTTATTTTTCAAAGTTTCAATTTCACTTAAGGAAGAAAGAACAACCTTTTTTAAAATACATTTCTTAGCACCCATTCTTTTCAATTCATCATGAAAATCTTCAAATGCATTTTGTAATTCATCTAGAGAGAAAGAGTCATGGGTTACCTCATCAACTTCTTTAGCTATGAGATATAGATTTGCAACCTCGTTCTCTTCTTTTTCGTCTTCGGAGCTACTATCATCACTTTCGCCTCATGCGGCTATCATAGCCTTTTTGAAGCCCTTTTTGAATTGCTTCTTGAGTAAAAAACATTTAGCTTTGACATGTCCAGGCTTCTTGCACTCGTAGCAAATGATTCCCTCTTTCTTGTATTCATTTTTGAATTTGCTAGAGTCATCTTTGAATTTGGTAGGCTCGCCTCGGTGTCCTTCTTGAAGAATTTTCTTTCTCCTTGTTTCTTATTTCTAAGAAACTGTTTGAACTTCTTTGTGATGAGGGCCATGTCTTCATTCTCATCACTTGAGGAATCTTCATTGGATTCTTCGTCATAAATTGAGGATTAGAAGGCGAGAGTGTTATGATCCTCGTCATCCATCTTGATATTCATCTCATGAGTCATGAGAGAAGTTCTTCTAGGCTGAGAGTGTTGAGGTCTTTAGCTTCTTGCATAGCTGTGATGTCACGCTCCAAACACCAGGGTCACGCGAAAGCCCACCAAAACACCGTTTGAGGAAATAAGATTTATAGTTGGAAAACCATCAACTCAAAAATATACATCATTTGGATAAAATCTCCACAGTTCAACTCTCATAAATTGTAAACATGCATTCTCATACATGAATAAATATATCGTCTCAAGGCGTACAAAACCAGCTTTCTGAAACAGGCACTACATGTAAAAGTACATGTCCAAAACAGGAAAACAACAGCAAGCTCTCCATCACCACAAGCCTCTAGGTAAACTCCACGTGGTCACCTAAAAATATTTTTACAGCAAAATCCCACACCGTGAGTCGAAGCCCAATAGAAAATAGACAATAAAGCTGTAAAGCAGGCTATGCAATCATATGGTGGGAGCTAGCTCGACCACAAAAGCTAAAAAGGTTTTCCTCTAAAAAACCATAAGTTTTTCATCTAAAAACCACTATTTTCATCCTTGAAACTATGCATATCATCCTAACAGATATCATGCTACAGTTAAGGAAATGCTGTAAGACACAGTGTTCTCTACTCGGGTCACACAGCCGAGGAGAAGAGATAAAATGTAATCGTATATACCGACTCTGTCACACTGACAAAGATAACAACTATAAACACTCATCCATTACCCTAGACCCATAGGCTTAGTAATGACAAGTTCTATACGGAGTCACGACAACGACGCCATTAATGGGGGAAACTGAACCACTCAATTTACGGGACCTGAGCCTGAAGGTACAGAGCACCTACTACTTAATTTACAGGACTTGAGCCCGAGGGTACAAAGCACACACACACACACACTCAATTTACGGGGACTAACCCGAAGGTTCAGAGAACCTACGCTGCGCATGTTTCTAGACTTACACCGAGGAGCAATGGAAGCCTAACTCAACAATACCCATTGCCATGGTACATCTATGGATAAATATTTCAAAACCAAACCGTAGTTCAACTATGAAAACTCGTAAAATAGTTTTACATCGCATGTATATAAAAGGGATCCAATTCATCAACATGGAGATCTACAAGCATGTAACAACATATTTCCAACAAAACTGAGACTCAATCCCAAGGGTAGGCTCTAAACCTCCGCAAACATGTTTTTCATAAAAACATCTCGTTTTCAAATCTCCTTTTGAAAACCACGGATCTCAACACATCCGGATCATGTATAAAACCAAGAAAAGGCGTAAAATCTATTTTTATCCAAAAACCAAGGTTTAAAACATGTAAACAGCATTTAATGCATTTTTGCCCGGTGAAAGCAAGTATAATTACATATAACACCCTTTTAACAGTAGTAGATCTAGAATCCTACCTCAAAGAGTTAAAAGCTCGACGCCTCAAAATCCAATCTCGTCAGAATGAGAATCCGTCCTGATGGATACGAAGCCCACGTCGCCGACAGCAAGGATCTGCTATCCGACAGCAAAAAACTAAGCCCGGGCCTTCTCGAAAGCTAGATAGATGGTAGAGAAAAGATGGAGAGAAAGAGATTTGCTTGAAAAAGATATTTTGAGTCTCCAAAAAGATATTTGTAGCCTTTATAGATATTCACGCCCAGGACCCACCGCTCGAGCGCCCAAGCACCGCTCGTGCAGACCCCTTGCCGACATAGGCCCTGCCACACCACCGCTCGAGTGCCCAAGCACCGCTCGAGTGGCTACCTCTTGGACCAACACTCTGCCACCAGCCCGCTCGAGCGCGCTCACCACCGCTCGAGCGGTCGTTGTTGGGAGAGAAAACTAAAAAAGGCAACCAAGCTGAACTCTCCGCATGCATAACATGTATAACACCTATATAAAACATGCTTTTCTACAATTGGAAACATAAACTATACACCAAGAGTTACATATATGGAAAGAAACACATCAACATATATAAATATCTCAAAGAGATATGGGTCCAGGTTTCACAACTCTCCCCCCTTAAGGAATTTTGCCTCCGAAATTCGCAACAAGGTCACGAGGTAAAAAGGTCTGCATATCTCACACGCATCCCAAACTCAAGCTCCCATGTCGCTTCTTCAACCCCGTGATGAAGCCATAGGACCTTGACACAAGCAATCATTCTCCCCCGCCACACTTTCTTCTTTGTATCTAGAATCCTCACTGGACGTTCCTCATAAGTGGCATCCTCATTAATCCGCAGCTCAGCCCATTCTAACACATGAGAAGGATCAGGCTCATACCTCCGATGCATAGAAACGTGAAACACGTTGTGCACAGATGCTAACTGAGGTGGTAAATCCAAACGATAAGCAACCTCTCCAACTCTGTCTAGGATCTCAAAAGGTCCAATGAAACACGGTGATAATTTCCCGTTACGACCAAACCTCATCAAACCACTACGTGGCGAGACCTTCAAAAACACATGATCCCCACTGCAAACTCCAAAGGTCGTCTCCTCTGATTTGCATAACTCTTCTGGAGGCTCTATACCGTCAAAGGCATTGGCATATCATTGTAATCTTCTTTGTCGTCTCTCGCACCATGTTGGGTCCCAAGACTGTGGTCTCTCCCACATCTGTCTAACACATGGGCGATCTACTCGGTCTACCATACAAAGCCTCATATGGTGCCATCCCAATACTGAACTGATAGCTGCTGTTGTATGCAAACTCTGTCAACGGTAGATGATCCTCCCATGAACCTCTGAAATCAAGAACACAAGCCCTCAGCATGTCCTCCAGAATTTGTATAGTCCTCTCCGACTGACCATCCATCTGGGGTGAAATGCAATACTGAACATCAAGTTCGTCCCCAAGGCCTCCTGAAGACTCTGCCAAAAGTGCGATGTGAAGCGCGCAGGTCTCGGTCTGAAACAATAGACACTGGGACTCCATGCAACTGGACTACCTGCCTGACATACAACTGACTCAGTCTCTCCACTGATTCTTTTACACGGATGGGGAGAAAATGTACAGATTTCATCAACCTATCGACCACAACCCACACGGCGTCGTGTCCTCTAGGTGACCAAGGAAGTCCTGACACAAATTCCATCACGACGTTCTCCCACTTCCATTCTGATATCGGTAATGGCTGTAACAAGCCCGTCGGTCTCTGGTGTTTCGCCTTCACCTTCTGACAAGTAAGGCACCGAGAAACAAACTGGATCACATCTCTCTTCATTCCCGTCCAACAGAACTGACAACGTAGGTCATGGTACATCTTTATGCCTCCAAGATGCACTGCAAGGTGAGAATGATGACACTCACGTAGTAGATCAGCTCGGCATGACTCTGGCACAAATAACCTCCCCGCTAATCTCAGACTCATATCTGAACCCACAATCCATCCTACTATTTCCTCCCCGCTAGCAATACGGTCTCGGATCATCTGAGCCTTCTGGTCCGTCTGTTGGAGCTCTAGCACACGTGCTATCAATGCTGGTCGAGTGATTACTGAAAATAAAGTGGCACCTATTGCTGTCTCCCCGAGGCACAAATCAAACTCCGCAATCTCTCCAAGCATGTCCCACTCACGTGTAGCCATAAAAGCTAACGACCCATGAGATCTCCTACTAAGAGCGTCAGCCATTACATTGGCCTTCCCTGGATGGTACTGCAAATCAAAGTCATAATCCTCCAATAATTCCATCCACCGTCGTTGGCGCAAGTTTAGGTCCTTCTGCGAAAACAAGTATTTTAAGCTCTTGTGATCAGAGAAAACCTTAAATGCTCACCATAAAGATACTGACGCCATGTCTTCAAAGCAAAGACCACGGCTGCCAACTTCAAGTTGTGCGTCGGGTAGTTCTTCTCGTGCATCTTCAACTGTCGAGAACCACAGGCTACCACTTTTTTGTCTTGTATCAGAACACACCTAAGACCATCGTGTGATGCATCACAGTATACTATATACCCCAAGCCTCACTCTGGAATGATCAACACTGGCGCGCTAGTCAACCTCGTCTTCAGCTCCTGGAATGCTAACTCACAGGACTCACTCCTAATAAACACTACTCCCTTTCGCGTCAGACACGTCATCGGTGCAGCAAGTCTCGCAAAATCCTTCACAACCCGCCGATAATACTCTGCTAAACCCAAAAAACTGCAAATCTCAAAGACGCTCTTCAGTCGCTCCCAACTAGTCACAACATCTGTCTTAGACGAATCCACTGATACCCCGTCAAATGACATGACATGTCCCAAAAATCTCACCTCAGACATCTAGAACTCACACTTGTCGAACTTCGTGTACAAGCGATGCTCTTTTAAAATTTGTAGCACGATCCGCAGGTGATCCTCGTGTGCCTCCCTAGTGGGTGAGCAGATGAGAATATCATCCACAAACACCACCACAAAACTATCCAGATACTGATGGAAGATCCGGTTCATCAAACTCATAAACGTAACTGGCGCGTTCGTCAGACCGAACGGCATAACCAGAAACTCGTAGTGACCATAGTGAGTTTGAAAGGCAGTCTTCGCTATGTCCTTGTACCTAATCCTCAACTGGTGATATCCTAATCTCAAGTCAATCTTTGAGAAGCAGCTCGAACCACCCTTCAGCTGATTAAACAAATCATCTATCGTCGGCATCGGATACTTATTCTTCACTATCACCTGATTCAGCTTCGGATAGTCAATACACGAACGCAAAGATCCATCCTTCTTCTTTGTAAAAAGAGCAAGAGCTCCCCACGGTGAAGTACTCGGACGTATAAACCCCCTGTTTAACAACTCCTGAAGCTGTACCTTGAGTTCACGCAACTCAACGGGTGCAAAATGATAAGACGGTATAAATATGGGAGCAGCTCCGGGAACTAAATCAATGGAGAACTCTACCTCGCGGCTTGGTGTTAACTCAAACAGATTGTTAGGAAAGACATCTGGGTAGTCGCAAACCACCGGAGGTAACTCCCCTTGAACCCTAATCTCCTCGTCCAACACGAGGGCCGAAAAGAGGAAACCCAGGTTACCCCGGTTCCGCACAGCGCCCGACATTATCATCAAACCCTTATCTCGGTCTTTCATAAAGCAAAAACAATCTCCCGCCGGTGTACAAATTGTTACCCTCCGTCGATCACAATTGACAAAGGCACGATAGGCGGTAAACCAATCCATCTCTAGGATGACATCAAACGAGGTCATGTCTAGAATGATAACGTCAAACTCTAAACAACGATTGGCGACCTCCAACACGTAGGATCTACAGACTAGACTCAGCGTCACACTCCCACTGAATAGAGTCTCCACGCTCAAGGTACTACCCAACTAGTCCATTTCCAACCCCAAAGTAGATGCAAAAGTAGATTATATATACGAATGTGATGCTCCCATGTCGATAAGGACACTGGCCCATGATTTATAGACTAGAAAAGTACCTCTAATCATAGAGGTGGTGGCAGCAGCATTGGGCACGATCGGTGCTTTGGATGAACTGGGATCTGCAAGAACATAAGCTCTGGCCTGCCTGTCCACTGTGGCCCTGAACTGTCGGCTGTCTTCCCGACAGTACCGAAGTGCCCCTTCTACAAACTGAGATAGCTGACGTCCCTGGGCAGATGGAGTAACAAGTGCTCCAGCTGTGCTCCGCACACTCCCTCCTCTAGGGCAATCTGTACGGATGTGCCCAGGCTGGCTGCACTCAAAAGATACCACTGGTCCCCTCCCCTGCGGCTACGACTGCCACTGTACGTGAACAAGCGTTGGACTCTGGCATTCTGCAGCATGGTGCCCTAGCCATTGGCATCTGTGACAAACAGGCTCTCTATGCTCCGGCCTTCCTATGAAGCTACGGGAGGCACGGATGTAGAAGACTGTGGTAGATATGACCCCACCGGGTGAGAACTCGGACCAGATGTCCGTCGACGCTTATTCTCTCAGCGTCCCTGATCCTGTGTGCATCCTCCACCTTGCTGACCCCTACTGCATCTATCTCTGCGCGTCTCATTCAGATTGTCTTCCACCTTCATGGCGGTCTCCACTAACTCTGTAAAAACCTGCATCCTGAATGCGGCCACTCTGTCTCGGATAACGGGCCTTAAACCCCTCTTGAACCGCTTCACACGAAACTCATCAGTGGGCATAATCTTCTGTGCAAACTGGGATAGGCTAGTAAACTCAGCCTCATACTCAATTACTGTCATCGTTCCCTGCGTCAGAAAAAGAAAGTCTTCTCTGTAGCGATCCCTCAGCGTCGACGGAAAGTATTTCTCTAGAAATACCTTGGTAAATGCCTCCCAAGTGCTCCCAACTGTAGTCTTAGCAAACTTTCACCACATGTGTGCACTCCATCTCAGCTGGAAAGCAGCAAACGTAATCTTCATATCGTCTTCCTCTATCTGAAGTGTGTCTAGAATCCTGGTGACCAGCTCCAGCCACTCAGTGGCTACCGTGGGGTTGGGATCCCTAGAAAATGTAGGAGGGTCCAAACGGCGAAACTCACGCATCGCAACCATCGCCCTCTGCTCAGGTACACTCTCCCTTCCCCTAGTGGCCTTAGCCAGTTGCCGGATGGAGCCGACCATCTCACGCAACAGTTCTCCCTCTCCAACAGGTCCTTGGGGTGCATTAGTATCCCCAACATCTGGGACTGGAACGTCCCTTCAGCTAGAACCACGACTACAGCCTCGACCTTGGCCTCATCCTTCCACGTGGACATAACGCTAAACGAAAGCAATATGACAGGATAAGCATCCATACAACATGCTATTGCTAACGTAAAAGACAGATCACATATAAGCATGCTAACACATAGCCACTTAGATCATGTCAACACATATCTCACATACCGAGGAGAACCAACAAGAAAGACTCGTCCATTTGGACAACCTACTCAGATTCCTAGCTAAAAATCACGTCCGCAAAATGCGTCTCTAACATGGCTTCCAAGTTTGTTAATCCAAACGCTCGAAGGCTAGACTAATCAATCTTAAGGCCCATCTTCCATACTCACGTATACACAATCATCATGCTATATAGGCTATCATGCTTATGTTAGGAAAACGCTTTAACACGTGCAATCAAGCACACATACATCCTCACAAGGTGATGTACCCTCTTTTCCATGGCTCTTAGGTATTCGAACACAGAGCTCTGATACCAAGTTGTCACGCCCCAAACACTAGGGTCACGCAAAAGCCCACCCAAACACCATTTGAGAAAATAAGATTTGTAGTTGGAAAACCATCAACTCAAAAATATACATCATTTGGATAAAATCTCCATAGTTCAACTCTCATAAACTGTAAACATGCATTTTCATACATAACTAAATATATTGCCTCAAGGCGTACCAAACCAGCCTTCTGAAACAGGCACTACATGTAAAAGTACATGTCCAAAACAGAAAAATTACAGCAAGCACTCCATCACCACAAGTCTCCAGGTCAACCCCACGTGGTCACCTAAAAATATTTTTACAGCAAATTCCACACCGTGAGCCGAAGTCTAATAGAAAATAGAGAGTAAAGCTGTAAAGTAGGCTATGCAATCATACGGTGGGAGCTAGCTCGACCACAAAAGCCAAAAAAGTTTTCCTCTAAAAAATCACAAGTTTCCCATATGAACACCACAATTTTTATCCTTGAAACTATGCATATCATCCTAACAGAAATCATGCCACAGTTAAGGAAAACCTGTAAAACACAGTATTCTCCACTCGGGTCACACAACCGAGGGGAAGAGATAAAATGTAATCCTATGTACCGACTCTGTCACACTGACAAAGGTAGCAACTATAGACTCTCGTCCATTACCCTATACCCACAGGCTTAGCAATGAAAAGTTCTATACGAAGTCACAACAACGACGCCATTAACGGAGGCAACCGAACTCTCAATTTACGGGACCTGAGCCTGAAGGTACAAAGCACCTATTGCTTAATTTATGGGACCTGAGCCTGAGGGTACAAAGCACCCACACTCACTCAATTTATGGGGACTAACCCGAAGGTACAGAGCACCTACGCTGTGCACGTTTCTGGACTTACACCGAGGAGCAATGGAAGCCCAACTCAACAATACCCACTGCCACAGTACATCTATGGATAAACATTTCAAAATCCAACCGTAGTTCAACTATGAAAAGCCGTAAAATAATTTTACATCGCATGTATATAAAAGGAATCCAATCCATCAACATGGAGATCTACAAGAATGTAACAACATATTTTCAATAAAACTAAGACTCAACCCCAATGGTTAGCTCCAAACCTCCACAAACATGTTTTTCATAAAAACATATCGTTTTCAAATCTCCTTTTGAAAACCATAGATCGCAACACATCCGGATCATATATAAAACCAAGAAAAGGTGTAAAACCCATTTTTACCCAAAAGCAAAGGTTTAAAACATGTAAACAGCATTTAATGCATTTCTACCTGGTGAAAGCAAGTATAATTACAAATAACACCCTTTTAACAGCAGTAGGTCTAGAATCCTACCTCAAAGAGCTAAAAGCTTGATGCCTCAAAATCCAACCTCGTCGGAACGAGAATCCGTCCGGATAGATACGAAGCCCACGTCGCCGACAATAATGATCTGCCATCTGATCGCGAAAAACTAAGCCCAGGCCTTCCTGAAAGCTAGAGAGAAGGTAGAGAAAAGATGGAGAGAAAGAGATTTTCTTGAAAAAGATATTTTGAGTCTCCAAAAAGATATTTGTAACCTTTATAGATATTCGCGCCTAGGACCCACCGCTCGAGTGCCCAAGCACAGCTCGAGCGGGCCCCTTGTCAACATAAGCCCTACCACACCACCGCTCGAGCACCCATGCACCGCTCGAGCGGTCACCTCTCGGACCAACACTATGCCACAAGCCCGCTTGAGCGCGCTCACCACCGCTCGAGCAGTCGTCGCTGGGAGAGAAAACTAAAAAAGGCAACCAAGCCGAACCCCCCGCATGCATAACATGTATAACACCTATATAAAACATGCTTTTCTATAATTGGAAACATAAATCATACACCAAGAGTTACATATATGGAAAGAAACGCATCAACATATATAAATATCTCAAAAAGAGACGGGTCCGGGTCTCACATGTGACCTTAGCTTCCCAATTCTTAGGTATACACCTAAAAATTTTTCTCACAATTTCTGCATTTGTGTAAATCTTACTAAGAGACTTAAGTCCATTAATAATGTCAGTGAAGCGAGTAAACATATCAGAAATGAATTCATCATGCTTCATTTTAAACAATTCATAATTGTGGAGAAGCATGCTTATTTTGGACTCCTTTACTTGGTTAGTATCCTCATGGATAACTTCTAGTCTGTCCCATATTTTTTTGCGGTGTCACATGTAGAGATCCTATTGAACTCATTTAGGTCAAGTGAGCAATATAAGAGATTCATGGCTTTATTATTCTTTTGAATTTTCTTAATGTCATTCTCTGTCCATTCTGATTCTGGTTTAGGAACAATTGCTCCTTCAATGGTCTTGGTGGGTCTTTTGGGTCCATTAATGATAACCCTCCAAAGGTCGTAGTCTACGGCTTGAATATATATTCTCATTCTAGCCTTCAAATAATTATAATTTGTTCCATTGAACAAGAGAGGTCTATTGGTCGATTGATCTTTGTATTTGATAGGTCCGATGCTAGTGGTTACCATATAAACTCTTAGACTGTAAAGTCAAAAATAAGAGCCCAAGTTTTGATACCAATTGTTAGTTCTAGGCAACCCAAGAGGGGAGTGAATTGGGTCTAAAAAGATAATAACAATTTTTAAAAATCTTTTCAAAAATTTTTAATATTACAAACAAATATAGCAAGATAATTAAATATTAAAGCAATGCAAATATTAAAGAGTTTAGGGATAGAGAAAATGAACCAAACACCAAAGATTTGTAGTGGTTCGGCTTCTTTCAAGCCTACGTCCACTCCTAAAGTCTCTCTTTGAGAATTTCCACTATGTAGAATGCTTCACGGGCGCATTCAAGGTCTTACAATCTCGAGACTTCCCTTGAGAATATCCACAAGGATACGAATGTCTACGGGCATATTCAAAGGCCTTACAATAGCTACAAGATGATCCTATGAAAATAATCTTCTGTTTTCTTCTAATATCTCTTGAACTCTTCTTTGATGAGATTTACTCACTTACTCAAAAGACAAAGGGTGACTCATCCTTGAATATAATAAATGAAGTGTATCAATTAGTATCACTCACTCTCTTTATAGAACTTGATTGGCAATAAATGAAGAAGTAAAAAGAGAGAGGTACAAGAGCTAGAGTTATAGCAATAAATGAAAGGTTGAAGATTTTGAGTTTGAATCAAGCAATAAAACAGTGATTATAAGTCACCAGATCTATTAAATACTGAGGAGTAACTCCTTGTATAAGCTCTTGAGTCTTCATGACTGTTGGAGGTAGGTGAGAGCAATTAATGCCAAAAATCCAACCGTTGGACTCTGCCACGAATTTTAATTTTCGTCGCAAGCGTCGACATAAAAGCTTTTGGGTCAACACAAAATGTCTAGGGCATGATTTTTCAAGTGGTTGGGTTGACTCTGATCTTTAGAGGGGTTGATATAATTTTTGTAATTTTTCTCACCAACACAACGATGTCGAAACATTTGGATTTGGTGTCGACTCAATGGTTTTTCAGATTTTCGAAGAGGGCAATTTGTGTTAACTCATTTTGCCTTGGTGTCGACACTAAAATTCTACAAGAACCCTCAGAATATTTGTGTCGACTCATTTGGACTTTGGTGTCGACTCAAATTCTCTTTAGGCGGGCTCGGGACATTTGTGTCGACTCGTTTTCAATTTTTGTCGACACACAAAATCTGCAGGTGGCCTCAGTACTTTTGTGTCGACTCATTTTTCATTTGTATCGACTCAATGTTTCGAAAAACAAAAGTGGGGAACCACTTTTGTGTCGACACATATTCAGTTTGTGTCGACTCTTTTTGAGTACAGAGAGCTTCGGCTCTTTTGTGTTGACACAAAAGTTATTTGTGTCGACACTAACTTTTAATACCTGAAACATCTTCAACGGATATGTTAGGGTGCCAACTCATTTGCTCAAAAGTGTTGACACACTTGAAATGTTCAAGCATTCTTTGCCTTAAAGTGTTAACTCAATTATCAATTGGGGTCAATACAAAATATTCTCATTCATGAATACTTAAGTATTTAGTCTATTGAGAGATGAGTCATCTCATAAGGCTATAAGGTGTCAACTCATTTGTTCATTTGTGTTAACACTTCCTTTTTAGAAATTATAAATATTATCCTTTTAAATCAATTTATTCTTAGAAAATGAATAATGAAAATTATCAAAATCAATATAAAAAACCCTTAGGCTAACAAGTCGCCATTCGAGGGTTAGGTTCTCCTGCATAGGTAGGTGGGTTTAAACGTTGAAACTCTCCCATCATTATTGTAGCCCTAGCGTTTGCATCCTGTGCTCCCCCATGATTAGCCCCAATTAAAGTCCTCAAAGCATTTAGTATCTGTTGGTTCACACCTGCACCCCCAACTGGTTCCTGTGGGGTGTTGATATCCCCTTTTTCATGAATTGGCGCCCTTCCGCACCCTCGGCCGCGACCGTGACCGCAACCTCTACCTCCCTCTTGCCTAGGAGGCATCGCTATACGAAGAGAATACGATCATCAATACACAATTCGTAAACATATCAATACTCCCTTCTCGAATAGATTCAATTTTAAGCGTAAACATAGCTAACCACACTCAAACTTGATCATACTAATGTTAGGAATGTATACTGAAAAACTATGCTTTTTAGGTTTTTTATTCTTGATCACAGGCATATTAATGAGAAACATTTGAGATGTTTTTACATTCGTAGTTTCATATTTATATTTGTGATGAATGAATGCATAGTCCATATATTTGTGATGAATGAATGCATAGTCTAGTATTTGACTCGGTGCATGCTGCACGGAAGATCGGGTCATAGGTTCTGACAGATTATACAGGTAGGCTTACAATCG
>JAUMHN010393421.1:0-16801 GCA_032360265.1 Heliamphora ciliata
CGAAAACGCCACCATTACCACCTGCTATTGCGACCACCACCAGCCACAGGCCCCGCGCCTCCAGATCGCCATCACGCCGCCACCTGCACCGCCATTAACTGTCGCCGTCGCGGGTGAACTCCCCCACTCTCCTCCTCTTCCATCTCTCTCGGTTCGTCTCTCTTTCGATCTCTCTTTCACTCCCATTCGAATCACCACCACCCAAACTAACATCACCACCGCCTCCACAGCACCACCATACTGCCACCTAGACACCCATAAGTCCAACGGGAAGAAGATAATCAAAATATGTCCTTTCCGTGCCGCAAAACCGAAATTACCAACCTAGTTTTCTTTAAATAGCAACCATTTTTTCTATGGACCTCAGTTTTGAATGATCTTTAGTGTTCCGGAAAGAGGACATCCAGATCTACTTTATGCCTTTCCTCATAAAAACTGTTTTCTATGTGAAATTTACGCCTAAATTTTAAAAACCGAATCGGTCAGATTTTCTAAAAACTCAACGAACCAGCTTTCTTTAAATAGCTGCCATTTCTTCTACCGATGTCCTTTTTGAGTGAATCTTGATGTCCTGAAAAGGGAAAAAAATTATCTACAACTTTCTTGTTTATGACTTTTGCAATAAATATCGTTTACTATGTGAAAATCAAGCTTAAATAATGAGTACTGAATATGTGCGAAAATCAAATTTTACTAAAAACAGCCCCTTTTATGCATTTTTAGTTTTCCGTGTGAGACTCAAATGGTTATACCAGTTAGACCATTGAAAATTAGGTTGTGAGAGCTTCCAACGATATAAAATTTAACCAAAATAGGTTTCAGTAAAACCCTCAAAAATCACAAGCAAAGCTAGCCCTCACGAACTAATTTTAACATTTGAATCACTAAACCACCCTTTTTTAATTAATTTCGTAAATACAAATGTTCATTACTAATGCGTTATTTTAATTTGTTCTGACTATGATTGAACTCATTGAGACATTAATTTAATAGGCTTCATTCTCATGTGCACATTCAAGGTGAGTCACACTATATCTCAATTATTCGAGTTTTAAATTTAGAAATGTTTGATATGTTTCTAAAATTATTTATGAATGTTATCTTGAGATTATTATGATTACTCAAAATTATTTAAGCATACTTGAGATTAAAATATGTACGTTGAAATAATGCCATAGATTTCCTTGTTAACGATTTTAATTGTGATCACTAGTTTTGTTTGGGCTAAATGTCATGAATTTTGCTTATTTTTGTCTTTTCTAAATTTTTTTAAACTTTTGACTAAATGTTTTTACTTTTTCAAATTGTCTTAATGAGACGAACTCAAAAAATAAAATTTTTTTATCAAAAGATTAAAAAATCTACTAAAGACGAAAATAAACAACATAAAATTTAGCTTATTGGCGTATTTTAGCTTATTTTTGTTTTTTTTTATTTTGTTTTTATATTTTTATCAAATATTTTTACTTTTCTGGCTCGTTTCATTGAGAGAAATCTAAAAATATAATAGTTTGACTAAATAATTAAAAAAATTTACTAAAGACGAAAATATACAACATTAAATAAACAAATAAGTAATTATCCAAATAGAGGATGCTTTAATTATAATCTTGGTATATTGTTATATTGTTCAATTATTTAAATGATGTCTCAATCGACAAGGAAAATAAAAAATGTGAGCATGTTTAAAGATAAGTGGGGTGGCTCACTGTATTAAGCCATAAGAAGGGTATTAAGCCATAAAGGAGTTCCGTACTCACTGCAAATATGAAAATCTGGTTGAAGATGTGTACTAAATATGTTTTGAGCTATGATATTTGAAAAGTGAAATCCCAACTAATGTTTGCAAAAGAAATTGAATAAACTACCATATTTTATAAATGTTTTTGAATTTTGTTACCAACTCTGATTATCTATGGTAAACTAATAACTCTAATATATGTGCACTCACACAAGTTTATTGCTTATGAAGTTATTATTGTATTATTTCAGGATAAAGTAAATACATCAATCTTTAGGACGACTCAGAAGAAAGGAATCGTTATTTTGTTTTGTTTTTGGAAAAGCACCAAGATTATATATGTATATGATTGTACTCAGGATATAAATATTTTAAATACTTTGTATATTGTTCTGTTTAGTATGTTAATAGAATTCGTGGCATTGGAAATGGCTCTGGGATATATTTATAAATCTTATACGTCCACAAAACCTTTTCTGAATGAGTTTTGAAAAATTCTTAAACTAGTCAAACAAGCAGGCTTTAGGTGGGTTTTGACCCACTAGCCGATCGCCGACTCTAATTGAGAAAATAGGTTGTGACAAAAACAATCATAAAAAAGAAAATCACATAATCCGAAGAGAGTTTTCGATCTTAGTGGAGAGTTCAAACCAGTTACATGCAACAGAAAGAGGCTGTACATTTTGAATAGAGTCAGAAATATACCTCCCATGCTAGGTAATGATGCAAGACAATAGTCAAAATGGTATGCAATAACTCTTTTTGCCATACCTAAAGAAATGTGTGGGCAAAAAGCTTGCTGACTTCTCCAACATAACCCTGAGACAGTAAATTTGACCGAGGTATCGAGTTAGCAGAGCGATGGCTAGAATATCAAGCACGCAATAATGAACAATGCAAATGTGAATATTGATAAAAAAAATTAAAATAAGAACTAATAGATTTTCGAGTTAAGCTCTCTTGTTAATTTTTAAAAAATAAATACATCCCCAATGGCTTTGCTAGAAAAACTGTGGCATCATAAGCCATTTTCTTTTTAGGCGACGGTCATGTTTGGATATACATTTTTGAAGAAAAAGACCCGAAGTTTGGGGCGTGACATTTTCACTTTTTATTTCAAAAAGAAAATTTTTTTAAAAAAATAAAAAGTGAAAATGTCACGCCCTAAACTTCAGGTCACGTGAAATGCCCAAAACCAATCATACACAACACCCAACCCGATGCTCATTCTCAAATAAAACATACATGTATTTAATATAATCGCCAATCGGCTTACAGAACACGATTTCAATACTGAAAACATGTGATAACATACATGGTCCAAAAAGAAACAAAAAAGAAGACTACAGATCTTCTACCCCTCTGGCTCCTCCTGATCAACCTACATGATCGAATGTACCTGAAAAATATTTTAAATTTCACACCGTGAGCCAGAGCTCAGCAGAAACTAGACAAACATGAAATAAAAACTAAACATGCAATGAAAATTATGTGCAATTTTTGACTCACACGAGACTTGAAAAAGATTTTGAAAAACGGTTTTATATCACAACTCATACGAGTCTCAAAGGAAAATATTTAAGAAACGGGTTTATATCACTGCTCACATGAGCCCCAAAAGAAAACAGGTATATATATATCGATCGACTCTCACGAGCCCCAGAGACTGTTTTATAAATCCACAAGAATTTTCATGTAAGACATGCAACCCACACAACGCAACACATGCATCTTCAGGATCACATTTTCATCATTCAGACTCACACACACACGCATCTTCAGGATCACATTTCCATCCTTCAAATTCACACACACATGCATCATCAACTAAAGTCGACATTTATCGGACCACATTCCCGTCCATTGTTAACTAGAGTTAACGTTTATCGGACCACATTCCTGTCCATTTTCAACCACGCACACTCCCACGAATAAAACCAGAGTTTTATATACGTAAGGACCACATATCAACTATCATTAGAGATGTGGAAAGGACAAAATTGTCTACTTATGTTTTGCTGATGACCTGGTTGTGTTCTCTAGAGCTGATATTCAATCTGCTAGTGTGATTAGGAAAGTCCTTAACAGCTTTCAGAGGGTGTCGGGTTTATTCCTCAGCCTGCCTAAAAGTGATGCTTTTTTTTCTGGTGTTCCTGATAGTCTGAAGCGTGCTATTCTGGATACCGTTGGTTTTAGAGAAGGATCCCTTCCTGTGCGCTACCTGGGGGTTCCTCTGATTACCACTAAGCTTGCCTATAAAGAGCATAGGCCCCTTATTGACAAGATTTTTTTTTGGGTAATTAATTGTAACATAAAAAAAAGAAAAAAAAATTTACATGTTTACAAGGAACATACCCCAGGTAATTACATAATCTACCATTTAGGAAGGGACCTCCTAATAACAAAAACAACATAAGATAAACAAAACAAAACCTAATAATCCCAAGAACAAAAAACATCCAACCCCCGCTTGACAGCAAGGGAACAACCTAAAAAAAAAATCTATGCACAATCCGCATGGATAGGAAAAGAACTCCGAAATACAAACAAAGGACCAAAACTCAACAACAAACCAGACAACTGAAAACTCCTAATCCCTGCTAAAAATTGGCTTCTCGAAGGGGTTATAGGCTTCGAAATTCAAACAAGAACAAAAGAACAAGACATCCAGCAAGAGACAATGCTGACGGTCCAACCACAAGTAGGCACCATTATCCATGGCCAAATAAATGACCGGCACCCAAAAACTCCTCAGGAGCCAAAACCAATCCTCAACATGGCACAGAAAGCACTAAAACCCCACAAGCTAAAGAAGTCAAAGAAACGAGTTCTCTACGCACGAGACCCTTCGCTCGGAAAACCATTGAGCCCATTTTCGCGTCCTAGCAAGTGAGGAATCAAACACTTCCTAAACAATATAAAGATCAGATAAGGACAAATGAGGAGAAAAACAAAGCCCAGTGACAACCACCAAGCTATGACCATATCAGCAATTTACCATCCATGGGCCTACTATTAATCTCAATTAATCACACTTATCCACTTAATCGCAATTTCTCCCAATAATCACAATTACATCTGATAAAAACCACTGAGATAGCCACAAATAACTAGACCCTTCCAGTAGTCTAACACTGATTCCACGGTAGCAAATTCAAACTTAATTTGCACAAGACTAAGCACCTATGAATAATGTTTGAAAATCAACTATACCACCCATGATTAATGTTTGAAAATCAACGTTTGGCCCACAAACCACAAGCAGTTTAAAGCAGCTGGGAAAAAGCGCCAAACGCGCGGGACCCCCAACCCAACCACAAGCGGTTTCAAAGTGCTTATTGACAAGATTGCTAAGCGTATTTAGGTTTGGACCAGTAAATTTCTTTCTTATGCGGGCAGGTTACAATTAATCAGCTCCACCCTTTTATCTATGCAAGTCTATTGGTCGTCTCTGTTTATTCTTTCAAAAAAAGTCCTCCGGGAAGTTAAAAGCCTAATGTGGGCTTTTTTGTGGAGTGGTACTGATATGAAATCATCTGGGGCTAAGGTCTTGTGGGAAGAGATTTTCACTCCTAAGAATGAAGGTGGTCTGGGGATTAAATCCCTCATTATCTAGAATAAGGCTGCGGTGGCTAAGCATGTCTGGTTCCTCCTTACAGGGGGGTTCATCTCTCTTTGGTGTATGTGGATCAAATCTAACATCCTTAAGAATGAATCCTTCTGGTCGGTTAAAATTCCTCAATCTACCTCCTGGTGTTGGAGGAAGCTGCTTCAGCTTAGACCTCTTTTCAAGCGTAACGTGAAATATGAGATTGATAATGGGGACGACACTTTCCTATGGTTAGACCCTTGGCACCCGTGGGGTCCTATTATTGAAAAAAGGAGCCCTAAAATCGTTTATGATTCAGGGTTAGACCGGCTGGCTAGAGTGAATGTCATTGTTGATGGTAATAACTGGAAATGGCCATCGGCTGTTTCGATGGATTTAATTGACCTTGCTCGGGAGGTTAACTTTTCCCCCAATGCAACTAAGAAAGATAGCATTCGTTGGCTTTTTAATAATGGTAAATTTACCATTAGAGCCTTGTGGGAGGAGATCTGTGATCATAAGACTCAGCCTGTTTGGTGCAATTTGGATTGGTTTAAGAATCCTATCTCGAGGGTTAGTTTTATTCTTTGGATTGCGGTGAGGGGTCATCTTAATAATGGGGATAGGCTTAGGTTGTTTGGCCTGACTTGTAATTTCTAGGGTAGTCTTTGCTCTGGTTGCTTGGAAACCCATGATCACCTTTTTGTTTAATTGCCCTTTCTCCCGCCAAGTTTGGTCTGGGATTCTTAGGAAGTGTGGGTTGGATTGGTCGGAGTCCTCTTGGGATGATTGGTGGACCAGGTTTGCCTCTAGTGATAGGGGTTAGTCTTTGCCATCGATGGTTAGGAAGTTAGCTTTGTCTACGTCGGTTTACTATATCTTGAAAGAGCGTAATTCTCCCAAGTTTCGGGATTTGAAGCATGAATGTAGTTTTGTTTTCAAGGAGATTTGTGATCTTATTTGGGGAAGATACTCTAACAGACGCAACATTCCTATCTCCACTTCTAACTTGGCTATTCAAGTGGAATGAAGTTTTTCAAATAACATTTTTGATTCTTACGACTAATCCCTTTCTTTCTGGCACAGTGACTGACCGACATGATCCTTATGAGTTTCCTGTCTACATGGAAGACCAATGGTAGTATGGTTACATTTGTTATCACTTATAGTTTGATCATGTGCAGTCTAAAGTGGAGATTCCAAGGAGCAGTGAGCTTTGGGTTTCTCTTTCGGTTCTTTCGAGTGTTGAGAGATACACCGTTCATATACATGAGTGAGAGCAGGGAGACTTTTACTAATTTATTTGAACTGTATTTTATTTTGTTGTGCAGCTTCAGTTCCAGTGGAGCTCTTGTGAGACTTGTCCTTCTTTCTTGGAGTTTTGAGTTATACACTGTTAAGTGTTGAGAGATACAACGTTTATATACATGAGTGAGAGCAGGGAGACTTTTACTAATTTATTTGAACTGTGGCTTGTTTCCTTGTGCAGCTTCATTTCCAGTTGACCTCTTGTGAGATTTGTCTCCTTTTTTTTGGAGTTTTGAGTTATACACTGTTGAGATTTGTGCTTCTTTCTTTTGGAGTTTGACTTTCAACTTTGAGAGTTTTGTTCCCCATTTTTTGGAGTGTCGAGTTTTTTTTTGCTTTGCTCTCTGTTGGCTGGCTGGATGGTTTTCCTGTTTACACCGGTTGTTTCTTGTTCTAGCCAGGTCTAGTGTGTGGGCTATTTCTTGTAGGAAGAAGCCTCGGGTGGTAGCCAAATGATCTGTAGTAGCTGCTATTGTTATTGCTTTTATGGTTTCGGTCCCTGGCCATTTCCAGGAGGAAGAAGCCTTGTATGTTTGGATTTTGCGTTGCACCCCTTTGCCTATCTCCTGCTTCGATTTTGCAGTTTTGCTAGCTATGAGGGTTGTTCATAGCTTCCTGTCTGTTGTTTTCTTTCTTAACTTTGTTGTTCTGCTTATATATTGCTCCCTGTTTTATAATTTTGGTGGACTGTCGTTACTATTTCTTTTTTGTGGTGTGGCGTTAGCTTCACCCAATTATAAGCTGTGATGTTCCTCGGCTGGGGCTGTCTCAAAGGCCTCGTTGTTCATCCATATGTCTAGATGTTTGGTCTGGTTTTGTGACAGGTTGTGCTGCCTCATCTGCGCAGGACTTTTCTTTTGGTGTTTGCTCATGTTGTAAGTTGTTTTATATTTTTAGCCTTATTGTCTGTGTTGTTAGTTGGCGTCTTCTCCCCACCCATTACATTAAGTTATGGTCGGGGCATTGCTCTTTGCCCTTTGTTTTTTTTCATTTTGGTTCCAGCTTTAGCCTAAAGCCAGGTTGGGTTGATCCTTTGGGTTTAGGTTTGGTGTTTTCTTGTGTTTTGGGATTGTAAGGCCTGGGGTTGTGCCCCTTATAAAAATGTAATTTTTTCTTCTCTTTATGTCACAGTTAGTTACCCAAAAAAAAAGAACCACATATCTATCCTACAACATGCATAAATAAAATTAGAGGTTTAAATTCACAAAATCACGTACAACACTACATTTCACATAACGACACCACATGCCACATAACCCATCCCGACATCACATGCCACACACCTAACGTCCACTCACCCGGACAACCAACAACCTACAAAGGAAAACCTAACCCGAAGGCCAACAGCAAACCTCCCGCAACATGGTTTCACAACGTTTTAACAAAACACCATCTTATCCCAAAATCCCCTTTTTAAAAAGGAACAACGGGCCGAAACACACCCCACACCCAATGATGCACAAACACCATGCACACACTAGTGCACCAACTCCGTACGCCAAACCGTGCACCACCCCACACTAAACGAACCCACGCCACCCCTGAGGACGACCTCAAAACACAAACAAACACCACGGCCCCACCACAACCAACCAAAACAAAACGACCATCACCCCTCTTCGTGGGTTCAGTCGATAGAACCCCATAATTCAATCAACTGAAAAACCACTAGAGGAGTGTCAATCGATTGAATCCCATAATCCAATCGACCAAAAAGCCACAACACGACGAACAAAACACAAAACTCCCCACAGAGAACATCAATCGACTGGACCCCCACCCAGTCGACCAAAAAAAGGCTACTAGAATTCACAAAATTTCCCCTAAAACACAAGTCAGTCGATTGAACTCCCCAGTCCAGTCGACTGAACTCCCTTACTGTCGATCCAGTCGACTGAACGACCGAATTCAGTCGACTGACCGACGGCAGAAACGAACTCTAAGCTACGAAGACCACCATCTTAACCTCAAATCAAAGCTACCAAACTTCCTTCCAACACCCTTGGACATCCCCAAGCCTCAAGCCACAAAGAACCACCAACAAAAATGCCTCAACACCCGTTTCTACCAATAAAAAACAACACAAAACGATTTTGAACCAAAACCTAACCTTTTGAAACATAAATTGATTTTTCATGCATTTTTAAACGGCAAAAACACACACGATTACACGTAACACCCTTATAAGACATGAGAGTCTAGGATCTTACCTCGGTGAGTCAAAAACTCGACGCCTCAAACCACGTGCAAAAATAAACTTCGTCAGAATGAAATTCTGTCCGGATGAATGCGTAGCTCACCATGAGGATACTAAGGATCCACACTCTGATAATTGAAAACCAAGCCTTGGGCCCCCGAAAAGTTAGAAAGAAGGCAGAGCGTTCTTGGTTTCAAAATGGTAGAGAGATGAAATATCTTTTAGAAAATATCTAAAGACAAATATTTATAGGCTCGCGAAAATAAAATATCCTTTTTTTTAAATTTGCACCATAACGCCAAACGGCCCCAAGACCTAACCCCACATGCATATCTAAGTCCAATCATGCATAAAAACACATATAATTATGCTGTAGCAAAATGATAAACACGCGTCGAAAAATGCCAAAAAAAAAATGGGTTAGGGTCTCACAACTCTAGCCCTTAAAGAAATTTCATTCCTGAAATTCAACACAAGGTCAAAAGAACACAACCCCGTCGATCGCAATCGACACATGCATGATAACTAGTCAACCAAACCACTCCTAGGAAAAAGTATAACATGATCGTATATTCTAAACATCAGCTAGCTACCTCAAGGACACAGGATCTACCAACTCTTCCCCCACATCACGTCCTCACCAACCAAGGTCTCTGCACACAACACACCACCCAAAGAGTCCACCACCAACCCCACAATAGCTGAAATGAAGAACATGATGCTCCCGTGTCGGTAAGAATACTGGCCTAAAGTTTGTATACTTAGAAAGTACCTCTGCTCACTGGAGAAATATCTGCATCATCAGGCACAATTGGTGCCTTGGAAGAACTAGGAGCTGTGAGGATATACGCTCGACCCTACTTCATTCTGGCCTGTCCACCATAGCCCGGCACTATCGCCTATTGTACCGACTGAACTGAAGCACCCTGATCTGTCACCCTAGAAGTCTACACTGCTGGCTGTTGATAACGTCGTCGGTCCTGGATCGGTGAGACGACTAGTGCATCTGCTGTGGTCGGCACACTACCTCCCTAAGGGCAGTTCGTATGAATATGCCCTAACTGGCCACACCCAAAACAAACTAGCGGCTCCCACTGCTCTGGTTGAACTGACACTAAACTCTGGGACTGCTTCGGCTATGGGCAATCAGCAACACGATGCCCTGGCTGCCTACACCGATAACAGATCAACTCCCTCTACTCCGGCCTCTTAGACGAAGCCACCGATGGTGCTGGTGCAGTGAACTGCTTTCATGGCCCAAATAAATGAAAACTAGGGCCAGAGGACTTCTGCTTCTTGCTGGAGCGTTCACCTGACTGAGCCTCCATCCGACCTTGCGGTGGCCTCATCTCCCTGGAACCCCAAGTCTTATTCAAGGTGTTCTCGATCCTTACTGTTAACTCCACTAACTCTGTAAATACACGCAGCCCCATTTTAGCCACTCACTCCCTGATCGCCAGTCTCAAACCCCGCTTAAACCTCCTCGAACGCAGCTCATCTGTTGCCACCAACTTTGGTGCAAAACGAGACAAGCTAGTGAATCTGGCCTCGTACTGCACAATACTCATCGCCCCCTATGTGAGAGCATAGAACTCCTCTCTATACAAGTCCCTCGAAGAAACCAAGAAGTATTTCTCCAAAAAAACCCCTGTGAAAGCTACCCATGTGCCCTCCACAGTATTTATGGCATATTTTCACCACTCTTGAGCATCACCTCTCAACTGAAAAGGGGTAAAAGAAACTCGCAATTCGTCCTCAACTATCTGTAGTGTGTCAAGGACCTCGGGTCACTAGCTCCAACCACTTTATCGCTATAGTAGGATCAGGATCCCCAGCAAAGGTCAGAGAGTCTAGACGCCTAAACTCTTGCATCGCCACTGTCGCCCTCAACTCAGGCACACTCTCTCTCCCCTAACAGTCTCAACCAGCTGACCGATAGAGCCTACTAGCGCACGCAGCAACTCTACCTCATCAACAGGTCCTTAGGGAGCATTTTCATCCCCAGCATCAAGGATAGGCACATCCCTTTGGCCAAAACCACAGCCACGGCCTCGCCCTCTCGGCACAGACATCACCTCTTTATGAAAAGAAAGACAGAACATAAGACGCAGCATATTGCATGAACATAAATACTAACCACATAAGCATTCTAACATACAGCCACATAGGTTTATGCCAAACAAACCCCACATACCGAGGAGAACTGACAAGAGCGACGAATTAATTTGGATAACCTACTTAGATTCCTTGTCAGAAAACACGTCGATCAAACGCATTTCTAACTCGGCTTTCAAGTTTGTTAATCTAAATGCCCAAAAGTAAGAGTAATCAATCCTAAGGTTCAACCCCCATACTCACATATACACATCATCCACATATGCAAGAAATGATCACACTCATGTTATCAGAACAACTAAACACATGTAGTCAAGCACACGCAATTAACATCACACGGTGATGCACCCTCTTCCTACGGCTCTTAGGTATTCGAATCTAGAGCTCTGATATTAAGTTGTCACGCCCAAAATTTTGGGTCACGTGAAACATCCAAAAATAATCATACACAACACCTAACCTGATGTTTACTCTTAAATAAAACATACATGCATTTAATATAATTGCCAACCGGCTTACAGAACACGGTTTCAACACCGAAAACATGTGATAACATTCATGGTCCAAAAAAAAATAAAAAAGAAGACTACAGATCTTTCGCCTCTTCGGCTCCTCCTGATCAACCTGCGTGATCGAATGTAACTGAAAAATATTTTAAATCCAACACCGCGAGCCTGAGCTCTGCAGAAACTAGACAAACAAGAAATAAAAGCTAAACATGCTAGAAAAATGATGTGCGATTTTTGACTAACACGAGCTTTGAAAACGATTTTAAAAAATGGTTTTATATCGCAACTCATATGAGTTTCAAAGGAAAACATTTGGAAAATGGGTTTACATCACCGCTCACATGAGCCCCAAAAGAAAATAGGTATATATATGCACCACAGGTATATATATATATATATATATATATATATCGATCGACTCTCACGAGCCCCAGAGACAGTTTTATAAATCCACGAGAATTTCCATGCAACACATGCAACCCACACAACGTAACACCTGCCACCCATACGACGCAACACATGCATCCTACACAGCACAACACATGCCACCCACACGACAAAACATATGCATCTTCAGGATCACATTTCTATCCTTCAGACTCACACACACATGCATCTTCAGGATCACATTTCAATCCCTTAGATTCACACACACACGCTTCGTCAACCAGAGTTGACGTTTATCGGCTCACATTCCTGTCCATTGTTAACCAGAGTTAACCTTTATCGGACCACATTCCCATCCATTTTCAACCACGCACACTCCCACAAATAAAACCAAAGTTTTATATACGTAAGGACCACATATCTGTCCCACAACTTGCATGAATAGATCTAGAGTTTTAACTTCACAAAAATACGTACAACACTACATTTCACATAACGACACCACGTGCCACATAACCCATCCCAACATCACATACCACACACCTAACATCCACTCACCCAGACAACCAACAACCTACAAAGCAAATCCTAACCCGAAGGCCAACACCAAACCTCCCACACCAATGTTTCACAACATTTTAATAAAACACCATCTTTTCCCAAAACCCCCTTTTTAGAAAGGAACCACGGGTCCAAACACGCCCCGCACCCAACGATGCACAAACACCACGCACACACTAGTGCACCAACTCCGCACGCCAAACCATGCACCACGCCACACTAAACGAACCCACATCACCCCTGAGGACGACCACAAAACATAAATAAACACCACAACCCCACCATGACCAACCAAAATAAAACGACCATCACCCCTCTTCATGAGTTCAGTCGACAAAATCCCATAATTCAATCGACTGAACAAACACTAGAGGAGAGCCGGTCGATTAAACCCTATAATCTAATCGGTCGAAAAGCCATAACTTGACCAACAAAACACAAAATGCCCCACACAGGACATCAGTCAACTGGTCAGTCGACTAGACCCCCACCCAGTCGACCAAAAAAAAATGGCTATTGGAATTAACAAAATTTCGCCCAAAACACAGGTCAGTCCACTGTACTCCCCAGTCCAGTCGACTGAACTCTCTTACTATCGATCCAGTTGACTGAACCACCTAGTTTAGTCGACTAACCCATGGCATAAATCGACTCCGAGCTACAATAACCGCCATCTTAACCTCAAATCAAAGCTACCAAACTTCCTTCTAACACCCTCGGACATCTCAAAGCCCCAAGCCACAAAGAACCACAGATAAAAATGCCTCACCCGTTTCTGCCAATCGACAGCAACATAAAACGATTTTGAACCGAAACCTAACCTTTTGAAACATAAATTGATTTTTCATACATTTTTAAATGGTAAAAACACACACGATTACACGTAGCACCCTTATAAGACATGAGAGTTTAGGATCCTACCTCGGTGAGTCAAAAACTCAACGCCTTGAATCACGTGCAAAAACAAACTTCATCAAAATAAAATTCTATTCGGATGAATGCGTAACCCACCACGAGGATACTAAGGATCCACACTCTGATCGTTGAAAACCAAGCCATGGGCCCCCGAAAAGTTAGAGAGAAGGCAGAGCGTTCTTGGTTTCAAAAAGGTAGAGAGATGAAATATCTTTTAGAAAATATCTAAAGACAAATATTTATAGGCTCGCAAAAATAAAATAACTTTTTTTTTAAATTCGCACCACAACGCCCAACGGCCTTGGGAACCAACCCCACATCCATATCTAAGCGCGATCATACATAAAAACACATATAAACATGCTGTAGCAAAATGATAAACACGCGTCGAAAAATGCCAAAAAAGAAATGGGTGAGGGTCTGACAGAAAATATCCAAACACGTGAAAAAATGAGTTGCCACTTGTTTTTTGAGAAAAAAGAAAAAACAAGAAAAAATAAGCCACTATTTTGCGTTGCTATCGAAAAAGGCCCAGGGCTAAGTTGCGAAATGGGGAAGGTGTTAAGCACCCCTTTTGCTCAATCGTTAGGTTGACCTCTACTTTATCGCATTCGGTTCTTGTCGTAAATATTTCAAAAGTAACAAATACAAAAAAAGAGGTTAAAGAGAGTCCATATAAAATCAAACATGGAAAACAAAAAATCCTATCTAAAACAGAAAAGAAAATTCTAAAGGAGCATGTTGTACAGTTTTCATGTCTATCATGCTTCATTTATCGTCAAATAGAAACAAAACAGAGCTCAAAACATGATTTTAGGTTACTGGTTCAACTAAAACATTGCAGCCGTAGCAACCAAAGGTTGCGGCCATGACAAAACATGAGGCTAAACTCGCGGCCAATATAATCAAACCTTGTAGCCACCACAAATAACAAAAATGTAACACGGCCGTGGCAACCAAATGTTGTAGCCGTTATGTTCAAAATTGCTAGAATAGTTTTCATAGTGTGCAATGCGTGTATGAATTTGAATACAAAGAAACATGTTATTACATAATAACAAAATACTTTTAACATACTATTTTTTTTTGAAATCTCAAATATTTTCATAGTCATTCGAGTTATATCTAATGTTACAGCATAAAAGTGAAGAATATGCATGAGATGAATAAAAATAATAGATAAATAAATAATAGAAAAAAGGATATATAAATTGGAAAATCTAGTCATAACAATCCCAGAGGAAAAAAAGGCGGGATTTTAGAAGCATTATGACAACTTACGGGTACCTAAAATGGGTAATTCCCCGCGAGTATCTCCTCAATCAGTGGAGGTTAAGACGGCTGGCTACATGCTCACCAAAGACAGATATTTATACACTAATATAACCTCAAACTCATCTCGAAAAGAAGGTACAGTATCGGGAACACGTGAGCATGAATCGAGAATAGGACCGTGATGCTGAGCGTTGGAATTTCAATTTAGCAAAGTACCAGCACTCAAAGAAAAAAGTCACGCTTCTCTTAAATATTTTGAAAACCATGGAACTTATAGAATTTCAGACGATGACATCATCAACTGGCACACTGCCGTGCGTCTAGAATAGAAGGTTTTATGAAAAGGTTGCGGGCATGAGCATTGAACGTTACGACTGTGAGAAGTAACTAGGAAACATTATGGCCGTGATCCAAAGGTCACAGCTAATTGTATGATCGAAGCACGCTGACGATCATGAAGATCAAAGGGTACGACTGTGTGTAGGATCAAAAAACATTCATGGCCTTTCTTCGATTTTGAGTCAAGTTTTTGGTTCCACAATTGCTCAAAGGTATCCTTTGGCATAGTCCCATATATCTTCGTCATTGGAGATCACTCGGAGAGTGCCTGAGATATAGCTTGGTCAAATTAGGCTGTCTATAAAGTGCAATTATAATTCTTTAATCGTATGAATTGTAATTTATGGAATTAAAATTTTAATTCAGATTGAATTAAGTTTTTGTAATTACATAAAGAGCTCAAGTCGTATTCATTCTTTAGGTATCTGCCATAGCCTATTTATACGGAACTATATCTCTATGGCGGCTAGGGTTTTTACATTTTTGTAATATCAACAGGCAACCAAGCTAGGGTTTAAGTCACGAAATTGTAGACCACACTCGGTCGGGATCAGGAATATGGGAATACATCAGAAAACTTGACGTGCAGTCAATTTCTTGTTCGTGTGCGTCCATCCGGCAGTTTTCTGTTCGACTTCTGAGACAAAATCAAATCAGAGAGATCTTGAAGGTATTATCCTTATTCTGCTGAGTTAGGATTTTTATCGGGTTCTCATCGTTTTTTTATATAATTCATATGCACTTTGGTTCTTAGGATTCCATTTCCTAATAAAAGCCTTAATAGTCGCAACAATCTTATTTATGACTCATAAACCCTAAAACACAATAGATGTAAAAGAAATAGGTATTCTAGGGAACCTAATGGGCCAAGACCAAAACTAAAAGTGGGGCCCAAACTAAAAAGAGGTCTAAAATAAAGAAAGAGCCAAAGCTAAAGAAAGGGCCAAAATAAAGAAAGGCCCAAACTAAAGAGAGGCCCAAAATAAAGAATGGCCCAACACAAAGAAAGACCCAATATGAAGAAAAGCACAAACAAAGAAAGGCACAAATTAAATAAGGCTCAAGTTTTCCTTATGGCCCACAATTCATTAAAGGACCAAGTCTAAATAAGGTCCAAACTTCATTAAAAAGCCTAAGTCTTCTATAACACCCAAACCCAATTGAGGCTCAAGTTTAATAAAAAGTGAAAGTCTTCTACAAGGCCAAAATCTAAGAAAGGTGCAAACTTCTTTAAAGGCCCAAGACTCTTAAAAGCCTAAAATCCAAGTAAGGCTCAAGACTCTTAAAGGCCCAAAATTCAAGAAAGGCCCAAATTTCATCAAAATCCTAAGACTTATAAAGGTCTAAAATCCAAGTAATGCCCGAACTTCATTAAATACCCAAAATTCATAGAAGGATAAAAACATGTAAGGCCCATACGTCATTAAACATCCAAAAGCCTTAAAAATCCCAAAACAATGTCTGGCCCAAGATTAATAAAATGCCTAAACATCATTGAAGTTTCAAAATCACTTAAAGGCCCAAGATCACTTGAAGTTTCTGCTGATTGGTCTGCGCCAGAGATAAGAGCTACTTATTGGGAATGTATACTAAAAAGTTATGCCTTTTATGTATTTTATTCTGGATCCCTAGCAGATTAATGAGAAACAATTTGAGATGGTTTTACATTTATGATTTCATATTTATATTTGTGATGTATGAATGCATAGTTTGTATATTCTGTCTAGTATTTGACTCGGTGCGTGCTGCACGGAAGATCTGGTCAAAGGTTCTGATAAATTATACAGCTAGACTCACAATCGCAATGGACCCGGACATTCCATTGGTACGATTGTAGTACATCGTTATAGTAGCTGGTCTTGGCT
>JAUMHN010393640.1:0-16799 GCA_032360265.1 Heliamphora ciliata
TCTTGATTATTACTTTGAAGCTCATAGGAATCCTAAAAATGATAAAAACACTTTTCCAAAAGAAATCATGATCAAACTTTTTTGGAAAATGAAAAATATGGATTTTTAATGATCCAGTCGACTGAGGAATAAGGACTACTCGACTGAAGAGGTAACCAAAAATAGGTTTTCAGATCTACACAAGTTTAGTTGACCAAACCTTGATGTTCAGTCGACCGAAGCTTGGTTCAGTTGACCGAATGAGTTTCTTCAGTCGACCGAACAGTTCAAAATTCGAATTTTTTCTAAAAACAGCTAGTTTAAAAATTCCATATTTAGCCCAACGGCTAGTTGGTTTTTGGAGCCTATAAATAGAGGGTTTGTGCCATTGTTTTACTCACTCAATCCTCTCAAACGTTCTCTCTTGTTTACTACTTCACTGCTTTTCAATTCTTAAGTTTTTCATACACATTTTTTAGAGAAATCTTTTAGCTTTTTCTTGAGCTTCATAGTCATATTCTATTGAGAAGTGAGATTCACTCATCCAAGGAGCACTCTTTGTACTCTTTCATTTCATTCTTCCTGTTGATTAGTGTTTGAGAAAGGTGATTCTCAAAAGAGGCTAATCCGCCTATAAATATTGTATTGACTTGAGAAGGGTACATTATCAAGAGAGGCTACTCCGCCTAGACTAAAGAGAGAGGTTCCTCCACCTATTTGAAGGAGAGGTAGTGAAATCCTCATAGCAGTTGGCTTGAGGCAAGAACGTAGGCTATTGTACCGAACCTTGTAAAATTGTGGTGTTGATTTTCTCTTGCTTTACCTTTTTTATTTATCATCAAGTTGTTTATTGTTAAACCACACACACACACTCTTGTATTTAATCTCTTTTTTTTTTATTTGATTCTTGTATTTTCTTTAGATAAGAAAAGTATTATATCTTGTAATCAAATAATTTTAACTAATCTTTATATTCGCACTTTGATTCTAAAAGAGTTTTGTTTAATTTTTTTTTAGGCTAAAACTTGCATATTAATATTAGTTGTATATCAAAAGGGAGACATATTGGAATGTTTTTTTTTGCAAGCTATATTTAAGTTTTAAGTTATTGAAAGAAATTTTGAGTATTGCTTTTCTTCAAACTAAAAGAAGTTTAAGAATTAGCATCCTTAGTTGTTCTTAAATCCTTTTTATTATTCATTTAAAATATACTTGTGTTTGAAGTCATATTAACAAATATACATTAAATTGTTAAAACTATTAAAGTGTTATATTCGATTAACAAATAAGTTAAACTTTGCATACATTTATTCTTAAACATTTCAACACAAAGTTTTTACTTATAAATTTACTTGTGATTTAAATTAGTTATATTTTTGTGAAACTAAAGATCATCTACTTGTGTTTTTTTAATCTAAAATTTTAAATATCCAATTCACCCCCCTCTTGGGATCATACACGTAACATCATTGGGCTCGTGTATGTCCGTGGGTGTTAATCATATGTGGATCGATAGGTTTATATGTGTTTTGAAGCATTATAGTAAGTGTTTGAGAGTTTGGGGGCTTAGGATTCGAATTTGGGACATTTTGGAGCGTCTGTGAACGCTGAAGAGCGCTCAAGCGCCGAGCGGGAGCTTAGCTAGCACTGCTCTCTGGTGGTGAGGTGCTCAAGCGCCTAGCGAGCGCCGGGGCCGTAGGGCCATTTTTGGACCTTTTGGTTTTGGTCATATCTCCCTCATTCGGATTCAAAATTGGGTCATTTTTGTGTTCAAATTGAAGCCCTGGAAGTCTTCTTTCTAATGACACCTCTGTCACATTAAAATTTTTTTTATAGAAAATGTTATGATCAAAATAGTGAGGGTATGTTAGAATTTCTTAACCGTTTTCACCCGTTTTTGGCCAAATGTTTGGGAAAAGCTTATTTTTCATCCTTGGGGGAAACTTTTTATCAAATTTCTTTTCCCTTAGGAGTTGGATTGTGTTTTGTGGCCATGTTGGGTGTGTGGGAGTTTGTGTTAATCGTGTTAGGCATGTGTGGTTCCGTGTTGGGCGTGTTGGGCGTGTATGGGTTCGTGTTGGCCGTGTTGGGCATGCATTGGTCTGGGTAGAGTTATTTGGTGGTTGGGTCCTTGGTTTCCAATTGGTTTCCAACGATATTCAGTTGATTGAATATGGGCTTAGTCGACTGAAATACTGTTGGGGTTCTTTTTGGGGTTCGGTTGGTTGAGTGGTGGCTTCGGCAGTCGTGTCATGGCTTCGGGTGTTGGTTTAGATGCCATCCTCGTGGGTGATGTGCATGGCTAGATGTGGGTTGTTGGGGCACGGTTGTGTGCGTTGTGGTTTGGTATGGAGCGTATTTAGGCTCATGGCACCTTTGGAGAAAAGGTGATGTTATGTGACCTCATGGTTTGAGGGGTTTGGTGTAGCCTTCTAGTTAGGCTTGGTTGTGTGGGTTGCCGGTTGTTCCTGTGAGTGGATGTCGAGTTTTGTGACGGGTGATGTCACAGTTTGAGATTATATGACTATGTGCGCTTATAGTTGGCTTTATGAATTTATAACTGTGGTTTATTATACATGGATTATGTAAGTGGATTACATGGTTTTGGTATCGTTACGTGTACTGTAGTTGCATGCTTTAAAACTCAGAAGTTTTGTAGGCATGGTTATGTGGAATATGTGGAACAGATGCATGTGATGCATGTTGCATGAGTTGTAGGTGTTGTGTGAGTCGCATGTGTAACATGTGATGTGGTTTGTGTAACGTAGTGATAGCATGTGATTTTACGCATTTAAATCCTAGTTAGGTTATGCATGGGTGTATGAAATGAGATAGATGGACATGTGGTTCGGAAAATGTTAGCTCTGGCTGACGGTATAGTCGATAGGGCTGCAGTCCCTCGGTGAAAGTCGACAAAGGTGTATTCGGTAGGGTTACGGTCCTTCGGTGATAGTCCGAGAAGCATAGGGCTGAGGTCCTTCGGTTGAAGTCCGTAAAGGTGTGTTCGGTAGGGCTGAGGTCCTTCGGTTGAAGTCCGTAAAGGTACATTGATGGGTGCTGCGGTCTTACGGTGAAAGTCCGTGAAGATGTGTGTATTGCATGGGTTGCGTGCATTGTGTGTGTTACACGGGTTGTGTGCGTTGCATAGTTGGGGGCTACGGTCCTACGATGAAAGTCTGTGAAGATGTGTGTGTTGCACAGGTTGCGTGCATTGTGTGTGTTGCACGGGTTGTGTACGTTGCATAGTTGGGGGCTGCAGTCCTCCGGTAAAAGTCTGTGAAGATGTGTGCGTTGCACGGGTTGTGTGCGTTGTGTGTGTTACACGGGTTGTGTGCGTTGCATAGTTTGGGGCTACGGTTCTGTGGTGAAAGTTCGTGAAGATGTGTGTGTTGCATGGGTTGCGTGCGTTGTGTGTGTTGCACGGGTTGTGTGCGTTGCATAGTTGGGAGCTGCGGTCCTATAGTGAAAGTCCGTGAAGATGTGTGTGTTGCACGGGTTGCGTGCGTTGTGTGTTGCACGGGTTGCGTGCGTTGCATAGATGGAGGCTGTGATCCTTCGGTGGAAGTCTAAGAAGATACATGGATTGCATAAACTGCATAGTGGGACGGATAGACCAATTTTTAATTTATTTTTATGAGTTATGTGAATTGTGATCTAAAACCCCTTTTTCAACTGTTTTTAGCACTCTTGTGAGTGAGTCAAAATGATGGTTTGTATCCTCGCTTTCCCGTTGCATGTGAAAATTGTTTTAAAGGATTGAAAGATAGTCTAAAACTACACCTCATTTTCTTAGCATGTTTAGCTTGTACTACATGCGTTGTCTAGTATTTGCTAAGCTTTGGCTCACGGTGTGGAATTTGATTTTCTTTAGGTACCGGTCACGCTGGTTGATCTAAAGGTGCTGGAGAGGTGGAATAGTTGTAGTCTTCCTTTTTGTTCTTTTGTTACATATATGTTGTAACATGTTTTTCCAGTGTTAGAATCGTATAATGTATGCCGTTTGGCGATTATATACAATGCATGTATGATTTTATTTGAGAGTGTATTTTCGGGTTAGTTGGTGTTTCACATGACCCGAAGTTTAGGGCGTGACAAGAGCCGTACCACTTGGCATACTTTTCCTTTTCCCTTTCTACAAAGATTGCCTTTTCTTTTCCCTTGTCTGTAGAGTTTATCTTTTGTTTTTCCTTAGAAATTGCTGCTTCCTTTTCCTTTTCCCATAAAAAAGTAAAATATATTAAAATACTAATTAAAAAACGTTAAATATATATTTTCTTGGTGGACTTACCACACAAACACGAATGGCATTAAAATCTTGCTCATTACGAATCACAATACCAATATTTCTTTTTTGAAGAATCCGAACCTATATATATATATATATATATATATATATATAAAGACATGAGTGGTAATAAAATTTAAGAGGTAATAAAATTTATCGAAAAAATTGTAGTTTAAAAAAAAGAGTAAAGATAGCTCATATTATCGTTAGCCTCAAATCTTTATTGACCTAACTAATGAAAAAAAAATTACAATGCCAGTGTAACATATAAGTTAAAAAATAGTGCACAATTGATAAAATAGATGTATTTTATTTTTTAATAAAAAAAAACTTACATGACCAAAAGGCGCATTGTAGCGGCTCGGAACGAGTTCATTAAGAACTATTAATTACTCTAATATAATTAAAACTTTTCAAAAATGATTTTTAATAATAACATGATTTAAATTAAAATTTAATTAAATTAGAGGGTTAAAGTAGAATTAACCATAACAGTTACTTTATAAATTTTTCAAACATTATATAAATATCATTTTGCACATTCACCTAGAATTTTCTAGAAAAAAAAAACAATAATAGAAAATATAAACATCTCAGCCGAAGCTGAGATGTTTCTGGAGACAACCAAAGAGCGCGCCAGTTGCGCGCAACCATCCGCCATTGCCGTGATCCGCCACTCTTGTCACTGTCGGCGCCGTCGACCACCACCACCCGTCGCCAGTCCCTCTCATCACTCATGGTCCATCACTCTCGGTTTCTCTTTCCCACCTCTCTCGGCTTCCTCCATGGGAGGAGATCCAAAAGCTTGGATCTTGCATCCCTCTGGAAATTTGTATGGCTAACACCATATTGGGGGCAAACAAACAAGGCTTGACGAAATCCAAAACCTCCCCTGCCTCAGCCACGGCTAATTTTCCCCTCCCTATAAGTACCGAGATCCTCTTATTCAGTTCTGATTTGTCTTGTTTCGTTGGGTTATGATTTGATAATTTGGGAGACTATTATAAAGAGTTGGAAATTAGAACAAATCGACCAAAGCCCTAAAATTTTCTCCCACCCCGGCGCTTATCTCATTTATTCTCTTCTTCTTGTTTCTTTTACTTCCATGGAACAAGCAAGGCCCGAACCCTAACCGTTTCTCATAAATTGATCAAGTGACTGTCAAAATTGGAAGTGACGGAGTGAGATTCAAGCCGTCCCAAATCAAGAGCTAAAGTCCACTGGTGACCGAACCTAAGGGTTTTTGGAGTAGTGGTGCAATCCGACTTTGTGAGGCTCCGACAGGTAGGATTTAGACAAATTTTGGTGTTCTGAAATGATTTGGGTTGAATCTGATTAAAATCCTTTTGAACAGGGTTTAGCTAATCAAGTAGAAATTCTAACTAAAGTTTTTGGGATTCTTTAAGTTCATATTAATGTAATCTGGTTGCTAAGGTGACGTTTTAAATTCTTATGGAAGATTGAACAATATAACCTAACTGTTGTGGATGAGAGGGTTAAGAACTTTAATCTAGTTCAATAATTTGTTGAAGGACGTATTGGTTTCCATAATGTCTTGAAATTGCAGTTTACCTTGTGAACTTTAAACCTTGAGAACTTGAGCTATGAGTGTGGTCTAAATCAGGAGTTAATGAGGGATGTCACAATAAACGAATTTAAGTGATGAGTTTGAGTCCTATGTGTGGGATACATGCATGTAATTAGATGTTCATTTGGGTTCCAATCTAAATTTTGCTGATTAGTGATTTGGGAAGCAACTTATAGTTTAATTGTAGACAAGGAACATAGAAATAGGTAACATGAATCTTATAATTTGAAGAATTAAGGATTGAAGAACAAATTGCCAACTAGAATTTAAACAATGAGAATTTTGATCCAAACCCTAACTTGATTTGGAACTTATTAGTTTTACAGAATGCTGATGTGGGAGAGGGATAGATAATAGAAGAAATCACTGCTAAATTCAAAGGATTTGACAAAATATGGAAAAATGGACTTTCATTGTATTATGAAAACTAAAGTATTTAAGTCATGAGATTTTAATTCTCTTGTGAGCTTGGGTTAACAAACTAGCTTGATCCTGGAGTTGACAAGTAATCTTTGATTTCATGATAAACAAGAAAATGGGTTTAAATTGAACTTTAAGTGGAATATTTGAGTATGTAACTTATGAATTTGTGAGTTGTAAGCTAAAGTAATAGTTAAAAAAAAAACTTGGGAAGATTGTGGTAATCTTAGCAAATTTACGGTTGACATAATATGGTTACTTGTTGAATTTAATTTGTATCTTGGATTGAGAAAATGTTAATGGGGGCTTGTGATTTGACGAGATTTGAGCCGTAATTGTCTTTGTAACCAAAAGAAGATGAGTTTAGGCTAGAATGTCTAATTTATGTTCTCGAATTGGTTGGTTTTTGGATATAGAATTGAGTTCTAATTTGAAATAGAAACCTTTAATTAGTGATCCTAACTTCAGGATTTGAAAATGTGATGGGTTTTTCAAAGGCAAAAAGGGTAAACGTGGTTTGAGACGTGATGTTAAATTGGAAAAGGGGACAATATAACAGTTAAAGAACATGGTTTCTTCTAATAAGAGATTAAATCACCAAAAGACAATATTGTGAGTTTTAAGTTAAACCTAACTGACAGGTCATCTCAAAAAATGAGGTTAACTTGGGTTTTAGAAAGGGTTAGCAGAACTATATGATTTAACTTATTGATATATGACTTGTGTGTTAAATTGATAATTTAAGTGAGACCTTGAGAAAATTGTAAAGACACTAACAAATTTCATGGTTTACAATCTTGATTCATAGAAGACGAATTTAGATATGTATAATTGGATGAGATGTAAAGCTTGGAAATTGGGGAATAATTGTTCGAACCTTGTGATGTAATGAATTATGAGCATAATGTCGAATTTATTTCAATGGCGAGTAAGTTGAGGATTAATTGATGAGAAACATCAACAAGATTGTGTTTCGAACCTATTGTACTGAATCGATGGCTAGACCATTGAAACTCTAAACCTTTAGAAACTTAGGTTATGATGTTTAGTCCCGATTCATGAAATGGATGGGTAAAGTTAGACTATATGAATGGGATAATTAATTTGGATTCATTAAAGTATTGCTAGAGCTTCATGACTGATTCGTTTGAAAATGGTGAATTGATTTGACACTTTAATTAAAGAAAGTCAAAAAGTTTATGACATGTAATCTTACTTATTAAAGTGGGTTGTATGTCGTTGGTATGCAAATATGAAACATGATATGAAATCTATATTATTAAAATGAGAAAGGTGAAACATGGTTTGAGATATGTGATATTGATTTGAAAATGGTATAATATAATGATTAATTGGTTAATGTGATTTGCAAACTCGAATTGGAATCAACCAACGGCATTGATATGAATAATGATGTTCGTTGATGGTATAATGAAATTTGATGAGTTGGATGGATATGTAATAATTGTGTACATTGATAATATGGAATCGGACACAGAATGATGTAACAACTGTGAATGAGAAGGAATATTACGTGAATGTGAAATTAGATCGGGGAGATGAACTCCCGATTGTTATGAATATTGATATGATTAATTGAATATTGAATTGAGAATGGTTGATGTGATAAGTTGGGCTTGACTAGCTCCGCAGTAAAAAACCAGAAACTTGCGCAAGTAGGGTGCCCTAACCATCGGGTTAGTCCCTGAAAAGGTGTGCATGGGTTGCCTTCCCGTTGGTGTTCCTCAGGGAAACTGAAAAAGGCAGTTGTCGTGGTGAGTTATAGAGCTATCTATTACCCAACGGCTTTGCGTAGCGTATTGGGGGAATAGGGAGGGGTTTCTATAAGCTGCACCCGACGTCAGTTCATTATGGGATTAATGGTATGAAATGGAAATGAGAATAATAAGAGGATGAATTAGAAAGAAAGATAACGAGAGAAGAATGTAACTAATGAAAAAGAAGAAAAACAAAAAATAGCAATGAAATTTAATTGATAAACAAGACACTGAAGTGAGTATAATGATAATATAAGGTTGGAATAATTAACAGACAAATTAAGTGGAAGAGTTAGTAAATTTAAAGCTAAGGAATCGCAATGAATTCACATTATCTTTCAAGTTTACATTAACTGAACGCATATGTGAATCGTGAAATAAGTAAAAAGGACAAATGAAAATGATTGCATAATATTATGCTCATCAACACATCACAAATCATACATTGCACTTTCTTTAGTCTTTATCCTACGAGTTTCGGCTCACGCCTGTGGTTACAAATTTTTTTACAAGTTCAAGTGAAATTGACATGCTCTCAAAGATGTTTAATCTTGAGATGAATTTTGTGAGACCCTGACCCGTTTTCTTCTTTGGCATTTTTCGACGCGCGTTTAGCGTTTTCATTTTAGCATGTTTAAATGCTTTTTGATGCATGATCGGGGTTAAATATGTATGCAGAGCAGTTTCCCGGGGCCGTGGGATGTTACGGTGCGAATTTTGAAAAACAATTCAAAAAAAGATATTTTGGAGGCCTATAAATATCTTGAGTTAAATATTTTCAAAAGATATTTTCAAAACTTCTCCACTAAGTTTCCTTCATTTTCTCTATGCCTTCTCTCTAAGTTCTCAGGGGCCCGGGGCTCGATTTTCAACGATCCAATAGCGGATACTTGCTATTGGCACGGTGGACTACGTATTCATCCAGACGGAATTCAATTCTAGCAAGGCCCAATTTTGCACATGGTTCGAGACATTGAGTTTTTAACTCACCGGGGTAGGATTCCAGACCCTATTGTTGTATAAGGGTACTACGTGTAATTGTGTGTGTTTTAAACAGCTAGATTGCTGTAGATCTAATTTTGTATCAAGTTGGGTTTTTGGGTTTAAAAACTAGTTTTTGGCGATTTTGGTGAATGAAATCGGGTGTCGGGTGTTTCTTTAGTGGTTTTGGTGTTAGGCTTGGGCATGTGTATGTCCGAGGGTGTTGGATGGGAGTTTGAAGGCTTCAAATTAGGGTTTGGAGGTTGAAATCCATAGCTCGAAGTTGGTTTTCGCTTGGGTTCAGTCGACTGGACCGTAAGGTCAGTCGAATGGACCGTAGGGTCAGTCGACTAGACAGTGTGTTTGGGCATTTGGGCCTTTTTCCAGTGTGTTTTTCAATCGACTAGAGGGTAGGTCTAGTCGACTGGACCTCGGCTGTTTTGTGTGGGTGTTTTGGTGGTTGGTTTCTTGGTTTCCAATTAGTTTTCAATGGTATTCGATTGATTGATTATGGGGTTACTCAACTAAAAATACTATTAGATTCTTTTAGGGTTTCGGTTGGTCGGGTTGTGGCTTTGGGAGTCGTGTCGTGGCTTTGGGCGTTCGTTTAGGTGTCATCCTCGGGGATGACGTGTCTAGTTAGATGCGAGTTATTGGGGCACGGTTGTGTGCATGCTGGTTATGTGCGGGACGTGTGGGTCTGTGGTTCGGTTTGCAGGTGGGTTTTGGTGAGAACCGTTATGTGGGAGGTTCTGGTGTTGAGGTTCTAGTGTTGGCCTCCGGGTTAGATGTTGGTTGTCCTGGCGTTCGGGTGATGTTTTGTCGGGCGGCGTCGTGACATATTGCTATACATGGTTATGTGTATTTATAACTATTTATTTATGTACGGATTATGTAAGTGCATTACATGGCT
This sequence comes from Heliamphora ciliata, assembly GCA_032360265.1. Lineage (NCBI taxonomy): Eukaryota > Viridiplantae > Streptophyta > Magnoliopsida > Ericales > Sarraceniaceae > Heliamphora > Heliamphora ciliata. Next base: position 9,945 of record JAUMHN010393640.1, read on the forward strand.
TTAATATCGTTATGTGTAACGTGATTTATGCTTTAAAACGTAGAGTTTTATAGGCATGGTTATAAGGAACTGATGCATGTGATGCATGTTGCATGAGTTGCAAGTGTTGTGTGAGTTGCGTGTGTAGCATGTGATATGATTTTTGAAACGTAGTGATAGTACGTGATTTTATGTATTTAAATCCTGGTTAGGTTATGCATATGTGTGTGGAATGCAATAGGTGAACATGTGGTTCTGTGAATGTTAACTCTGGCGGACAGGATATTCAGTGGGGCTACGGTCCCTCGGTGTAAGGCCGAGAAGATATATTGAGTTGGGGCTACGGTCCCTCGGTGAGAGGCCGAGCAGATTACGTTAGGGCCACGGTCCATCGGCGAGAGGCCAAGAAGAAGCGTTGGGGCTACGGTCCCTCGGCGTGAGGCCAATAAGAGATATTCGGTGGAGTTACGGTCCCTCAGCGTGAGGTCGGGAAGATATATTGCATTGGGGTTGCGATCCTTCAGCGTGAGATCGAGAAGAATGCATTGGCGGGGCTGCGGTCGCTCGGGTTCAGCCCGAGAAGTTGCATGGATTGCATGAACTGCATTGTAGGATGGATAGACCAATTTTCAAATTGATTTTAATTGTCGTGTGAATCACAATCTAAAACCCCTTTTGAATTGTTTTCAAGGCTCCCGTGAGTGAGTCAAAAGATGGTTTGTGTCCTCGCTTTTCCGTTCGCTTGTGAAAATTGTTTTAAAGGCTTGAAAGAGAGTCTAAAACTGCACCTCATTTTCTTAACATGTTTAGCTTATACTGCATGCCTGTCTAATTTTTGCTGAGCTTTGGCTCACGGTGTGAGATTTGATTTTCTTCAGGTACCGGTCACGTAGGTTGATCTGGAGGTGCCATAGAGGTTGAAGCGCTGTAGTCTTCTTTTGTTCTTTCTGTTATATGTGTGTTGTAACATGTTTTCTCGGTGTTCAAATCGTGTAATGTATGCCATTTGGCGATTATATACAATGCATATATATTTTATATTGAGTGTGTATTCTCTGGTTGGTTGTTTGTGGGTGTTTCACGTGACCCAGAGTTTGGAGCATGACAGCTTGGTATCATAGCTCTGGGTTTGAATACCTAAGAGCCATTGAAAGAGGTTGCATCATCGTGTGAGGTTGATTGCGTGTGCTTGATTGCATGTGTTTAGATGCTTTGATAACATGAACATGTCAGCATGTTAGATATATGAACGATGTGTATATGTGAGCATGGGGGTTGAATCTTATGAGTGATAGTCCTGCCTTTGGGCGTTTGGATTAACAAACTTGGGAGCCAAGTTAGAAACGTGTTTAACTAACGTGCTTTCTAGCAAGGAATCTGAGTAGGTTATCCAGAAAGACATGTCGTTCTTGTTGGTTCTCCTCGATATGTGGGGTTTTGTTTAGCATGAAACTATGTGCTTATGTGTTAGCATACTTATGTGGTTTATGCTATGTGTTGCATCTCATGTCCTGTCTTTTTCATATCGACGCGATGTCAACGAGATGAGGGTGAGGCCGTGGTCGAGGCCGTTGTCGTGGTGTTGGCTAAAGGGATGTTCCTATCCCTGATGTTGGAGATGCAAATGCTCCCCTGGGACCGATAGACGCGACGTAGTTGTTGCATATGCTGGCGGGTTCTTTCCAGCAGTTGGTTAGAGGTGAGATCGTTAGGGAGAGAGAGGGAGTGCCTGAGGCAATGGATACAGTAGCGATGTGGGACTTCATGCGCATAGATCCGCCTAGTTTTGCTGGAGATCCTGATCCTATTGTGGCGACAGAGTGGCTGGAGTTGGTGACTCGGATCCTGGACATGTTGCAGATTGTGGAGGATGAGTTGCGAGTTTCTTTTGCCGCCTTTCAACTGAGAGGAAATGCTCATACGTGGTGGAGGTATGCCTGTACCACAGTGGAGGTCTCATGGGTAGCCTTTACAGGAGTGTTTCTGGACAAATATTTCCTAGCTTCGAAGAGGTATCTGTACAGGGAGGAGTTCTACACTCTTACCCAGGTGGCCATGGACGTCATGTAGTACGAGGCCAAGTTTACGAGCTTGTCCCGGTTTGCACCGGAGTTAGTGAGCACAGACGAGCAACGATCTATGAGGTTTGAGCGGGGCTTGAGGCCAGCAATCAGGGAGGGTGTGGATGCAATGGGACTTTATGTGTTCACAGAGCTGGTGGAGGCAGCAGCGAGGGTGGAGAGCACTATGACTGAGATTCGAACTTCTAGTGAAGCCAGGACATCACTGGGTGGGACAGAGCTACAGACTGGTGGGCGTTCTAGCAAGAGGCAGAGGTCCTCTGGTACTAGCTTTCATCCATCTAGATTACCTCAACAGTTCTCTACACCAGTACCATTAGTGGCCTCATCTCGGAGGCCAAAGTAGAGGGAGTTGATTTGCTATCTGTGCAGGTAGCCTAGACATCGTACGATAGATTGCCCGCAGCCGAGGAAGTCTCAGGGTTCATGGAGTCAGTCACAGGGGAGAGAACATATTTGTTATGGATGTGGCTAGCACAGACATATTCGCAGGAACTGTCCCCAGAGAGAGAGTGTACCGAGTACTGTGGGCACACCAGAGGGTTCGTATGTGCAGGAGCGATAGCAATATCCTACGATTTAGACTTCCCGAGTGACGGATAGGGGAACTTCATTTCAGTCAGTGCGGCATCCGACAGCACCGAGTTATGGTGGACAGGGCAGAGTGACATTGCCTCGAGCGTATGCCCTCGTAGCTCCTAGTTCTTTCACGGCACCGATTGTGCCGGATGATGCAGATTTGCCTTCAGCGAGCAAAGGGATTTTCTGAGTATGCTGACCTTGTGCCAGTTCTTTGTTGCATCCGTTTGGGAGTTGGTGATATACTCCGTGGGTGGTGTGCTGTGTTGAGGCAGTGGCTGGTGATGATGTGAGGTTGGGGTGAGTTGCAGATCCCGAGTCTTTGAGATAGTTGGCCATTGTTTAGGATGCCTGACCTTGTTTGACTATACCCTAGGAATGGTTTGCCTGACCATCTCGTATGCCTGTGTCGATTGCGATTGATGGTTTGTTGTTTTGACCTTGAGTTGAATTTTGGGGACGAAATTCCTTTAAGGGGGTAGAGTTGTGAGACCCTGACCCGTTTTCTTCTTCGGCATTTTTCGACGCGCATTTAGCGTTTTCGTTTTAGCACGTTTAAACGCTTTTTGATGCATAATTGGGGTTAGAAATGCATGCGGGGCAGGTTCCCGGGGCCGTGGGATGTTACGGTGCAAATTTTGAAAAAATTTAAAAAAAAGATATTTTGGAGGCCTATAAATATCTAGAGTTAGATATTTTTAAAAGATATTTTCAAAACTTCTCCACTAAGTTTCTTCCATTTTCTCTCTTCCTTCTCTCTAAGTTCTCGAGGGCCCAGGGCTCGATTTTCAACGATCCAACAGCGGATCGTTGCAATTGGCACAGTGGGCTACGCGTTTATCTAGATGAAATTCCATTCTAACGAGGCCCAATTTTGCACGTGGTTTGAGATATCGAGTTTTTAACTCACCGAAGTAAGATTCTAGACCCTACTGCTATATAAGGGTGCTACGTGTAATCGTGTGTGTTTTTAACGGTCAGATTGTTGTCGATCTGATTTTGTATCAAGTTGGATTTTTGGGTTTAAAAACCATTTTTCAGCGATTTCGGTGAATGAAATCGGGTGCCAGGTGCTTCTTTCGGGGTTTTGGTGTTAGACTTGGGCGTGTATATGTCTGAGGGTGTTGGATGGGAGTTTGGAGGCTTCGAATCGGGGTTTAGAGGTTTAAACCCGTAGCTCGGAACTGGTTTTTGCTTGGGTTCAGTCGACTGAACCGTAGGGTTAGTCGACTGGATCTTGGTTCTTGAGGTTCAGTCAACTAGACCATAGGGTCAGTCGACTGGACAGTGTGTTTGGGCGTTTGAGCCTTTTTCCAGTGTGTTTTTCAGTTGACTGGAGGGTGGGTCCAGTCGATTGGACCTGGGCTATTTTGTGTGGGTGTTTTGGTGGTTGGTTTCTTGGTTGTCAATTTGTTTTCAATGGTATTCGATTGATTGATTATGGGGTTAGTCAATTAAAATACTGTTTGATTCTTTTGGGGGTTCAATTGATCGAGTTGTGGCTTTGGGAGTCGTGTCATGGCTTTTGGCATTCATTTAGGTGTCGTTCTCAGGGATGACGGGCATGGTTAGATGCGGGTTGTCGGGGCACGATTATGTGCGTGCTGGTTATGTGCGGGACGTATGGGTCCGTGGTTCGGTTTGCAGGTGCGTTTTGGTGAGAACGGTTATGTGGGAGGTTCTGGTATTGGCCTCTGGGTTAGATGTTGGTTGTCCCGGTGTCTAGACGGGTACCGATGTGTGGACGGGTCGTTCGGGTGATGTTTTGGAGGGTGACGTCGTGATGTATTGCTATACATGGTTATGTGCATTTATAACTGTTTATTTATGTACGAATTATGTAAGTGGATTACATGGCTTTGATATCGTTATGTATAATGTGGTTTATGCTTTAATACGCAGAGTTTTATAGGCATGGTTATGAGGAACAGATGCATGTGATGCATGTTGTATGAGTTGCAAGTATTGTGTGAGTCGCGTGTGTAGCATGTGACGTGGTTTGTGAAACGTAGTGATAGTACGTGATTTTATGCATTTAAATCGTTGTTAGGTTATGGATAGGTGTGTGGAATGGGATAATTGAACATGTGGTTCTGTGAATGTTAGCTCTAGCGGACAGGATATTCAGTGGGGCTACGGTCCCTCGGCGTGAGGCCGAGAAGATATATTGGGTTGGGGCTAAAGTCCCTTGGAGAGAGGCCGAGCAAATTACGTTTGGGCCACGGTCCCTCGGGGAGAGGCCGAGAAGAAGTGTTGGGGCTACTGTCCCTCAGTGTGAGGCCGAGAATAGATATTCGGTGGGGCTACGGTCCCTCGGCATGAGGCCGAGAAGATATATTGTGTTAGATTTATGGATTGCATGAACTGCATTGTGGGACAGATAGACCAATTTTTAAATTGGTTTTAAGAGTCAAGTGAATCACGATCGAAAAATCCTTTTTCAACTGTTTTCAGGGCTCCTATGTGTGAGTCAAAAGATGGTTTGTATCCTCGCTTTCCCGTTTATATGTGAAAATTATTTTAAAGGCTTGAAAGAGAGTTTAAAACTGCACCTCGTTTTTCTAGCATTTTTAGCTTATACTGCTTGCCTATCTAGTTTCTGCTGAGCTTTGGCTCACGGTGTGGGATTTGATTTTTTTCAGGTTCCAATCACGCAGGTTGATCTGGAGGTGCCAGAGAGGTGGAAGCGCTGTAGTCTTCTTTTGTTCTTTCTATTACATGTGTGCTGTAACATATTTTTCCACTGTTGGAACCGTGTATTCTATGCCGTTTGGCGATTATATACAATGCCTGTATGTTTTATATTGAGAGTATATTCTCGGGTTGGTTGTTTGTGGGTATTTCATGTGACCTGGAGTTTGGAGCGTGAAAATTTTTAAAGGTGAAGGAGGGACACTTATGTTTACGTTCATGTTTTGTAAATTCAAATCCATATATCATTTGTTTGTAATTTGTAAAGATGGTGGATGATTGTAATAATTCTGAGAAATGAACTAAGTCTTAAATGTATAATGCATGGTTATGATAGATGTACGTTTCTAATTATTGTGGATTTTTTTTAGTAAATAGTTTTGACTGTATTTTGAGACTTGAGATCAAGACAGTGCCTGTGTATGTGTTATTGTTTGGATTTGACAGGTGTAAAAAATTGGTGATAGTCCAAAAAACAGAGTAGACTTTGTCGAATTTTTTTAAAAATTAGACTTTGTATATTTTGGAGTTTGGGATACATTAAATTAATTTTGGTTAAAGGAATAATGAGTTAGCAAGTGGGGATCACGCTCCTTGGGTTTGAGGGCGTGACACGCATGGCTGTACATGATTTTACACTTTAAAAATCTGAAAATGTCATGCGGAAAACAAAAATTTGGAAGTGGAAATGGAGCATGAAGGCCTTATTACAATAAAAATTGAAAGATAAGATTATATATATAGCCATGATCCCAAATAAAAAAAATGATAATTAGAGTCTATTTGGATTTTACATAGTATACTTCTTTGAAAGAATACAAACCTAATACCTAGCAAGAGATACAGACCCAATACCCAGCAAGATGGTAAAATACAGTTCCTTGAAAAAATAATGGGTTTTTGACCAGTACACAACCAATACCTATGTTCTTTCTGCAGCAAAAATAGAGAACAGACGAAAGAGATAGAGAAAATGATACCTATGGAAGAATGTTATTGGATAATTAGAGTCTATTTTCTTGAAAAAAATACAAACCGAATACCGAGCAAGATGATAAAATACATAAAAGAAACATAGTATAGGTTAAACACATCTTAAACTAAAAATCAAAACACTTTCTAAATAGCAATATGTCAACAAAAAAAAAGACCAAACAAAAGTTGCATTAATACCCAAAAAAAAAAAGAGTATTAATGTCCACATGCCTACAAACACATTTTAACATAATCTGATTGATAAACTAACTTTGGAAAACAATTAAGAATTAAAAAAGAACAATTAAAAGCAATAAGATACTAAAAACTCAATACAATCACAATTTTGAAAAACTTATTAAAACAACAATTAGAAAAAGGTTATATTAAGATGAGAATCAATGTTCAAATGCTTTGCTTCGATTTCTAGTCGCATCAAGAATTTGAGGAAACTCATCTTCTTATGTATCGCCTAAGTTACAGATTCGACATACGAGACATATTTTTAATGAAAAAAAAACACATTTATAGTAAAAAAATTATTTCAAAC
>JAUMHN010393750.1:0-16799 GCA_032360265.1 Heliamphora ciliata
ATATGCAGTTATACTTGTTTTCACCGGGTAAAAATGCATGAAATGTTGTTTACATGTTTTAAACCGTGGTTTTTGGGGTAAAAGTGGGTTTTTACGCATTTTTCTCAGTTGTAAGCATGTTTTTGGTACATGGTATCCGTGATTTTCAAAGGAGGTTGAAAACGAGGCATTTTGTGAAAACAGTGAAAAACGTGATTTTGGAGGTTTGGAGCTAACCCGCGGGGTTGAGCCTATCCTTTTAAAAACGTTTTCTGGAAATGATTTTAGATCTCCATGTTGATGGATTGGATCTCGCTTTTATACATTCCATACATGTTCATAGATCTCCATGTTGATGGATGCTGGATCGCATACATGTGCTGTATAAACTGTTTTTACTAGTTTTGAAATGTTCTCCATAGATGTACCGTGACAGTGGGTTTGGTTGAGTTGGGCTTCCATTGCTCCTCGGTGCAAGTCTAGAAACGTGCGCAGCGTAGGTGCTCTGTGCCTTCGGCTTAGTCCCCGTAAATTGAGTGTGGGAGCTCTGGACCCTTGGGCTCAGGTCCAATAAATTGAGTGGTTGTGTTGGGTGCTCTGTACCTTCGGATTCTGCCTGTAAATTGAGTACGTTGTCGTGACTCTGTATAAAGCTTGTCATTACCAAGCATGTGGGTTCAGGGTAATGGACGAGAATCTATAGTTGTTACCTTTGTCGGTATGGCAGAGTCGGTACATAGGATTACATTTTATCTTTCTCCTCAGTTATGTGATTTGAGTCGAGCTTACTGTTTATTTACAGTTTTCCCTTAACTGTGGTATGATATCTGTCAGGATGATATGCATAGTTTGAAGGATGAAAAATGTGGGGTTTTATGAGATAAAACCTTTTTGAGACTCGTGATAGTCTGATGAAAAACTTGTAATTTTGGAAGGAAAACCTTTTTGGCTCCCGTGGTTGAGCCCGTGTGTGTAACATCACATTGCAAAATAACAAGTCATAAGGGATCCTAGACATGCATCTATGTTTGAGGCAATAAAGGTAAAGCATGCTTGATACTGAAGGAAAGGGTAGGAGAACCTACCGAAGGGCATAGAAATGAAAAATACTGCTCGAGCTTGCGAAGTAGAAAGTCGTCAGCAACAACAGTGACCGGAGGCTGGTACCGCCTCATCCCACTCGAGCGCAGACGGTGGGGTGCAGGAGCATAGGTGAGAGGGTCAAAAGGAGTAGGGATACCCTCGCCAGCATGGGGATCTAAAAAGTCTGCAACCTCGGCCTCAACAGTAGCATCTGCAGCCACCTACGCCTTAGCAGCTACTCGTGCCTCGTCCTCGGCAGCCTGACGAGAAGCTCACTCCACCTCGGGAGTTAGTACGTCTATCGCCCCCAATGTAGGGGAGGGAAGAGTAGTGGTAGTAGTGGTAACCTCATTAGCGGGAACGCTGGTGGTTATGCCCCCAAGAGTGCCCATGGTAGAGTTCTCACCTGTAGAAGAACCCCACAGTACCCCGGAGATGTCATCAAGATCTCCGTGTCGTAACATGACAAAAGCAGTGGTCGAAAGCTCGAAAGCAAGGGGAGAACCAAGGAAGCTCGAGAGAGAGTGAGGAAGAGGAGAGAGAGAATGAGGGATGCAAGTGAGGCCTAAACTGCGCATCTGGGGAACCTTGTGCACGTCTGGAGTTGACGGTCGCAACATCTTGTGTTAGCGACCGCGAGTTTCTTGAATCGCCACGTGGTGACCGCCACCTCTGTGGGATTTTTATCTGGCGACTGCCACTTGACAAGCGATCATGTCAACCGTCTCGAGGCTCGAGCCTAGCGACCGCCACCTTGTGAGTTGGCGTGTGCGTGTCAGTGTGTAATGATTGCATTTTGGGATTTTTGAGAGTTAATTTGTTTGGAGCTTACTTGGGTGTTTTTCTTAAAATAATTTTAAAAAACCTTGTCTTGTTGTCTTATTTTATATGGGTATAATAATAATAATTTTAAACTTTGTCTTTATTTTTGAATATCTTGTTTTCTCCCGATAAATTTAATTTTAAAGTCTTGACTCGACTTTTTAATTATTTTTATCCTGTTCTCATTCTGAATTTTTAGGTTTTAACCCAACCTATTAATTTATAGTTTTCTCTAGAAAAATTTAATTTTAAAATATTGACTCGACTTTTAAATTATTTTTATCCTGTTCTCATTTTAAATTTTTAGGTATTGACTCGACCTATTAATTTGTAGTGTTTTCTCCCGATAAATTTAATTTAAAGTCTTGACTCGACTTTTTAATTATGTTTATCCCATTTTCGTCTCAAATTTTTAGATCTTGACTCGACCTATTAATTTGTGGTGTTTTCTCCCGATAAGTTTAATTTTAAAGTTTTAACTCTAATTTTTAGTTACTTTTATCACGTTTTCATTCCGAATTTTTAGGTTTTGACTCGATCTATTAATTTGTGGTTATCCTTATGATGAAAATAGTTTTAAGCTTTGACTCAATTTTTAATTATTTTTATTTCGTGTTTCTTCCCGAGTTTTTAGGTCTTGACTCGACTTATTAATTTGTGGTTATTCTTCTGATGAAGATAGTTTTAAGCCTTGACTCGGTTTTTAATTATTTTTATCCCATGTTTCATCCCGAATTTTTAAGTCTTGACTCAATCTATTAATTCATGGTTATTATTCCGATGAATATAGTTTTAAGTCTTGATTCGGCTTTTAATTATTTTTATCTTGTGTTTTGTCCTGAGTTTTTAAGTCTTCACTCGACTTATTAATTCGTGGTTATCCTTTTGATGGAAATAGTTGTAAGCCTTGATTCGATTTTTAATTATTTTTACCCCGTGTTTCGTCCCAAATTTTTAGGTCTTGACTCGACCTATTAATTCGTGGTTATCCTTCTGATGAAGATAGTTTTAAGCCTTGACTCAGATTTTAATTATTTTTATCCTACGTTTCGTCCAAAGTTTTTAGGACTTGACTCGACTTACTAATTCATGGTTATCTTTGTGATGAAGATAGTTTTAAGCCTTGACTCAATTTTTAATTATTTTTATCCCGTGTTTCGTCTCGAGTTTTTAAGTTTTAACTTGACCTATTAATTCGTGGTTTTCCTCCTGATGAAGATAGTTTTAAGCCTTGACTCAGCTTCTAATTATTTTTATCCTGCGTTTCATCTCAAGTTTTTAGGTCTTGACTCGACCTACTAATTCGTGGTTATCTTTGTGATGAAGATAGTTTTAAGTCTTGACTCGGCTTGTAATTTTTATCCCATGTATTGTAACAAGTTTTTAAGTCTTGACTCGACTTATTAATTCATGATTATTCTTCTGATAAAAATAGTTTTAAGCCTTATCTCGACTTTTAACTATTTTTATCCTATTTCTATTTCAAATTTTTAGGTCTTAACTCGACCTATTAATTCATGGTTATCGTTTCGATGAAAATAGTTTTAAGCATTGACTCGGCTTTTAATTATTTTTGTCCCGTGCTCATCTTGAATTTCTAGGTCTTGACTCGATCTATTAATTCGTGGTTCTCTTCTTTGGGGATAAATTTAAAGTTTTGACTCGACGTTTTAGTTATTTTTATCTCGTTATCATTCTAAATTTTTTAGTTTTGGCTCGACTTAATTAATTCATTGTTGCTTTCCCCGTTAAGATAATATCTGGAATCTTGACTCAATCATTTTAATTATTTTATCCCCAATCGAGTTCTTAGATCTTGACTTGATCTTTGACTTGTTTGTTTGTTTGTGCCCATTTAGATTTTGACTCAATCTTTAGAAGAAAATTTGATCATACTGGTGTTTGCATCATGTTAGCATCTGCATCATGTTTAGTATCTTGCATCTGTACATTTGTCCTAAGAACTACGTTTTGGCCTGATCCCTAACAAAGGGGTACCTAAGTAGCTATATAAAAATTTGAGTACGACCAATATCATATGCATGCTTGTGTGCTTGTATCCTAAGATTGATGGCTCGGCCAAATGGATGTTATCTCTAGATCTTTGATACAACTCATATCACGTGTTTCCATGCTAGTTATATCAAATAGGGGCAACTATAAACACCCCAATTTGACCTCGCCAATTTTAGGTTGATCCGGGTGAATCAGATGATGAAAACAAGTAGAATGGTGCTTTTGAGCGATTCTTGGGAAGTGATCCAAGACCAGTGTTCGAACCCAATGACCAAGACTTTCAAATTAATAAACTAACTTTGAGCCGCAAACTTCAAAACCTTGAGCCACCATCTTTGAATCATGGAACCGCCAACACCATTATGGCGGCCGTTATAAGAAACTCCTAGAAACCCTAGCCATGATGGCGACCGCCACATTTGAACCATGGGGTCTCCAACTCCATTGTGGCGACCGCCATAAGAAACACCTAAAAACTTCATTTTTGTGGCGATCGCTAATTTACAACCTAGCGACCGCCAACTTCAAATGGCCTGACGTGTCCCAAAACGTGCGAGCACCTCATTAGTTGATGAACTCTATAAATACTGTACCTCTGGTACATTTTTTAGGATAGATTTTGAGAGAGGGTACCGTACCGAAGTATTAAGAGAGTACGAGTCTTGACGTCAACACTTACCGCTCTGCCAAAGTACAGGTCTCAGTATACCAATACGCTGCCGAATTCTTGATTCATCGACTAGAATTGGAGCATTTTTCGAGGATTAGATTGTTGATTACTGCACCCTGACTTGAGGATTCACCCGGATAGTAGTGACTCAGGTATTTTGTTTAGATTCTCGGTCTTTCTTTTCCCACTTTCTCTCTTCTGAGGTGACTGGGTTAGTTTTGATTCTTTACTTCTCATGTTGCTTACATAGTTGGTTCAATTATCTAATTTTGTTTGATTAGATCGTAAGCATTTAGTTAATTACGATAAGTATGTTTAGATTAGTTAAATTTAGTTAAAATCATGTTATAGAAACAAATTTTAATTTTATTTTGTCCACATAGCACATTTAAACTTAGCATGCTGTTACTCTTAAATTCATATAAATAGTGCAAACATATTTAGTAATTGCAACTCACGGTGTCGTTATTGTCATAATCAATGCACTTACATGCATGTGATTGTAATTATCAATATTACATCCATACTTCTTATTCCTTACTCAAAATGATTGTTATGTCACTATGTAATAGTCATTGCTTTCATTCGTTTTGTTTTGTTAGCTTAATTTCTTTTTAATAATATTTTTTTTATTTTTTATTTTACTTTATTTAATATTAAAATCTACAAAATCTTTTAATCTTAAATTAATTTTTTCTTTTGATGGTATCCCTTTTATTTTTCTCTTATTTTGTTGATAACTAACCTATAGTTACCTTTTAGTTAATGTTTAATGATTTTTTAAAAAAAAGCATGTTTTGTTTATTTTATTTAAAATAATGTTAGTATAATTTTAGGTTATTTGGCAATATGCATTTTGGTACGATAATTTTAAACCATGCTTTATTCACTTTGTTTGAAATCATATTTAGAGTAACTTAGGTTATTTAGTTATTTGATGATATTGTTTGCAAATTCAATTTCATTTTTGGTATGATTTGAATTTAGTGACTTTTTAGCATATCTTTGTTTTTTTGTTTAAATTATGCTAATGTAGGTTATTGGTGACATTGCATGCGAGTTTACTCCATGTATCTTTTAGTTAGAAATTACATATCCTAGGATTTAGGATTTTCTTTTACTACTCGTTTTGTTTGGCGTTTTATATACATATGTTATGTATTTTCTTATTTGATTTTGAATGTTCTCTATTTGTCCCAATCTTCTATATTTGCATGCATTTGAGAAATCTAATTAAAAATTAATGATGATTAGTAGAGATTAACCTCACGATTGGGCGAACGGGGTGCCTAAGACCTTCCCTAGTTCATACCTTAGCCCCCGAACCCTTATTTTCTCTGGTTACTCTGTTAAAGATTAGTGGCTCATTTTGGTTTTTATTTTTATTTTTTTCTCAAAAACCAAGTGGCGACTCCATTTTTTACAAAAAAAATAAGTTTTCAAAATTTTATTTTCAAGGTATTAAAGTATTTTCTAAACATTTCTTGAATTCCATTATTTTTGAAACAAAATCATAAATCCCAGCGCCACAGTAGAGTTATCACAATATATTTTCAGCGGCTTAGCAATTAAGTCGACAACACCAAGTCCTGAGATAAAATTTCACAACCATAAAGCATGACTAGTGATCTAGGCACCCCATATTCAAGTCCAAGTGATCTAAGCACCCCGTGTTCAAGTCCTAGTAATCTAGGCACCCCGTGTTCAAGCCTTCGCAATTTAGGTACCGCGAGTTAAAGCCTTAGTAATCTAGGCACCCAGTATTCAAGCCCTAGTAATTTAAGCACCCTTCGTTCAAGCCCTAGTAGCTTAGGCACTTCTGCGTTCAAACCCTAGTAATCTAAGCACCCTTGTATTCAAGCCCGAGTAATCTAGGCACCTTTGTGTTCAGACCCTAGTTATCTAGGCACCCTTCATTCAAGCCCTAGTGATCTAGGCACCCTGTGTTCTAACCTTAGTAATCTAGGCACCCCATGTTCAAGCCCTAGTAATCTTGGCACCTCGTGTTAAAGCCCTAGTAATCTAGGCACCCCATATTCAAGCCCTAGTAATCTAGGCACATCTCATTCAAGTCCTAGTAATCTAAGCACCTTGTGTTAAAGCCCTAATAATTTAGGCACCCTGTGTTCAGGCCCTGGTAATCTAAGCACCCCTCGTTCAAGCTCTAGTAATCTAGGCACCCCGTGTTCGAGCCTTAATAATCTAGGCACCCCTCATTCAAGCCCTAGTAATCTAAGCACCCTCGTGTTCAAGCCCTAATAACTTAGGCATCCATGTATTCAAGCCCTATTAATCTAGGCACCCCGTGCTTAAGCCCTAGTGATCCAGGCACCCTAAGTTTAAACCTTGGTTATCTAGGTACCTGTATCTTAGCAATACATGAAGTGCTTGAAAAAGCTAATAGCCGAATGATTAAGCCTAGAGGGGGGTGAATAGGCCAATAAAAATTATATATTTTTTTAAAGGTTTTTGATTTTTTTAATAACAATGATAAAAACCAAAAATAGATCTACCAAAACACAAGAAATTTAACGTGAAAACCCTAGGATATACCTTTGGGATAAAAATCACGACACCAACACTCAATAATCCACTATGAATCAACAAGGATACAAGAAATACAATGAGTAAGGAATTACAACTATTACCTCAATGTAGACCTAACTCCATTTCTTGACTTAGCTCCCCAAGCACCTTATCGATTCTATAGCAACACGAGCTCAACAACTCGATCTCCATTTGATGACGGTTCTCAGTTATCCCAGCCAAGTGTGTTAATGACGTGAAGATGAGTGTATACGAAAAATGTGATTTTATAGAGAATACACAACTTGAGGTGTTTGAAACACATTTAAATGCACTTAAATACACTTAGGTTGCTACAAAATAGAGTGAAATTGAAGGAGTAAATACTATGCACTTAGAGAGAGAAAGTAACCTCCGTAAAATGTTTAGAAGACATCCTTCAACCTAATAAACAAAACTGTTAAGCTTAATTTCCAAACAGGGCTCAACCAGCATTGGTTGATGAAATCAGTCTGGGCGCTCAAGTACCTAGCGAGCGCGCATTAGCGCTCAAGCGCCAAGTGACCGCTTTGCGAGCGCATTGACTTATCGCCCAAAAGAGCTCAACTGCTTTGCAAGCGCCTCTAAGCGCTCTCATGAAGCGCTCGAGCACATTGCGAGCGCCTAGCAAGCGCTTCCCTTTAAAAAAACAAGAGGCACCAGGGATGCTCAAGCACCTAATAAGCACCCTAAGAGCGCTTGACACTAAAAAGGTGGTTAAAGGGGCGCTCAAGCGCTAAGCGAGCAAGCACTGCTCTCTAGAACAGAGGTGCTCAAGCGCTAAACGAGCATTGAGCGAGGGTTGAGGGGTTCTCAAGCGCTCTACGAGCGCTAGAGAGGCTTAAGCCCTAAGCAATCCTAGAAACCATGTATGCAACATAAAAAGTTTTTTTTTTATATTGGAAACAAACTAAATTTGCAATGATTGTGCACAAGTGAGGCCATATACCTTGTTGGGGTTTTCAAAAGAAGCCTAGCAAGTCCACCGGTGTTAAGTCCGACGATGAGGAGAGCGGAGACACTAGACAAACTCCTCGACCATACAGAAAACAAAATAGGAATACAAACTCCAACGATTTTTTCGAAGATCGAAAATAGCCAATTATACTAATAATCTCCCCTTTTGACATTTTCGAGACAAAGCCCCATAAACAAACAACAAACTTAACATATGAAAAGAACTAGATACGAAGAGACCCACAAACTCTTAGAAACCTAGAAACTAAACATGAGGCATAGAGGCTGTATAACCTATAGAAAACTACACACCACCGCTAACAAAGTGAAGAACAATAACATAATATTAAAAGCATGGCTGAATCATTATTCATACATACAATATGACATAAATAGAAAATGTACATATCACAGGCAATGATGATAACAAAAGATCATGTATGTATATATATCATCGCTTCTCAAAATAGCAGTTTTAAGTACATGGATACAAAAATGATAGGCTGAGAACAACATATATCAAAAGAAAATACATTAAGCCTATCAACGTACATAAAATGCTACAATAACTAGATACATATAAGAAAAATAAATAGAACTAGAAAAAAAAATAGAACTACAAGTTCTCTCCCTTTTTGTTACAAAGACGCCAAAGGGAAAAACAAACAGCAGAGCTAGTCCTCGCAAGGAGGATCCTCATCGTTGGTGGTGGCATGCTTGGGTTGATGCGCTACTGGATGTGTGCAAGCTGAAGATCGACAGAAGCTAGCTGCTTCTAAAAAGCATCGAGTGTCTGATCGTGAGCATCAAACTTGGTTTCGAAGCAGGCGGGGTACTAAAGCACCTAAGTTATCGAGTCAATAGTAGGATCACCAGTAGGAAGATCCACCGACAAAAGCGATAGAGGAGCAAAAGATGTAAACGGGCCAGCAACAGAGCTGGAGGTAGCTGTAGGATGACGAGCAGCAGGAGGAACATCGTTAGCAGGAAGATGAGGAGCTGGAGCGGCATGAAGAGGACGAAAGGTGGGAATGATGGCTGGATACTCGGGAGGAGCATGCTCGCCAATAAGAGTGGCAGAAGGGTCGACATCCAGATGAGCGGTACTGAGGCTCTCTATCTGAAGGGAGTTGTCACGCATGGGGTAGAGTTAAGGCTCCCCAGTGTTGATAGGGATAGAGCGGGACCAGCAAAATCGGATGATGAGAGAGGAGAAAGGAACACCAGCAGTACCGAAAGGACACTAGGCGTAGGACTAAATGATGTACCAAATGTGAGAAGGAAGAGTGATAGAGTATCCACGCCCAATGGGATAGAGAAGATGGGCACGAGGGGTAGTGATGTTGGACGTGTGTCTAGTGGGCTCAATGATAGAAGTAACGATCTTGTTGAGAGTACGGTAGTGTGGAGCAAGATGGTGCTATTTAAGGTAGGTGATGTGGCTATAGGCACAGTCAGAGAGCTTGCGGGAGACCTCACCTCGAGAGGGACGAAAGTCAGCACCAAGGGGATACTAAGAAGCCTCGACAAGCTGGACACCGTAAAGAGAGACAATGTCCGCAACAAAGAAGACAAGAAGGTGGCCATGGACTCGAGTGGTCAGAGATCACTGCTCACAGTCAACAGTAGAGACGTTCGCATAAAACTAGTGAACCATCTCGAAAAGCACCTCATGACGACCAGAGCAAAGCCCGACCCAGCGATATTGAGCAAATTGCTCGACGAGGCCGATGGAAACAAAGCTGGAGATAAGGACATTCCTCTCTATGAGGATACCCCACCCGGCAAGCACCCTATAGGCCGTACGCGCCTCCGGAATGGGGAGAGGGTTATAATGCAGAGATCGGCCATGGGGCCTCTTCCACCCACGGGACTTAGTCCTGCTGGTGGAGCCTCCGGCAAGGAAGCAGAGGAGTCTGATGATGGAAAGAAAAAGAATAGAAAAGAAGCAGGACAAAAAGGAGAGAGAAGAAACCATACTAATAGAGGGAGAGAGAACTTGAGCCATGAACGAGACTAAGGAGCGACTGACGAAGAACACCAAGAAGCACCGAGGATGGAGAGGAGAAAGAGAGAAGGAGAGGAATCTAGAGAGAGAAAAAAAAGGTGAGAAATGAGAAAAGATGGGGAGGAGAAGGGACACCATCTTCCATATAAAGGCAAAATGCACGTAGGCGCTCAAGCGCTGTGCGAGTGTACAGCAAGCGCGTGTCAGTGCTCTAGCGCTGTGCGAGCGCACAGCGGGCTCAATTAATGCTGGTATACGCACATGGGCGCTCAAGCGCCATACGAGTGGCTAACGAGCGCCTTGAGGCGCTTAAGTGCCTTACGACCGCCCAGCGAGCACCAAGCACTAGAGAGCAACAAAATCCTGAATTCAATACCCAACACCCCAAGAGACTCCCCCTCACCACAAGATCAGGCAAAGCACATGCAACTTGAAATCAACAAAAATAATTTTTTTAAAAATTTTGTAATATATAAAGCAAAAACAATTATCCATGCATGAGCAGTTCAAAGACAAGACATAGTGGAGAATCCATACAAAAATTCGAGCATATGAAAGTTGAGAGAGCAACATGAGATACAGATATCAATATATTCAAGTGACGGTTACATGTAACAACTTAAGATAAAAAATTCTCAAACTCATAACTCTATCAGGTGTAAACGGTGAACTCTGTGGCAGAGGAGCAAGAGACTGAAGAGAGATAAGTGAAGAGACAACCCAAGAAATAAGGTTAAAACACCGGTCAAGATAGCATTGAAGTCAAACCGCCTAGCATTTTGACATTTAGTCATAAGCACAAATCTCAGCCAAGGAAAGAGAGATAGGTTAAGGCACATAGCCATATATATATATATATATACCTTTTGATATGTTTCTTTTTTATTATTATTATTAGAAAGGAGGAGGTAAAAAGAAAAATCCTTCAAAAGACGGTATCACCCGAAGAAGATGAGCAACATCTCGTAGGCCGTTATAAATAAAAGGATGGGTAGAAGGACATATGAGAGTGCAACTTAACGTAAACCACAAATATCGGTCATTCAAGCAAGCGAAGGGAGTATACCAAATGAATCAGATCAAATCGACCTTACTACCTCATTAGGACAACATGCACCAGGAGAGTGTGTGTGCATAGAGATGCGAATTAGATTTTTAAACATTATATTGAGCACTAGCAAGAATCACAAGAGAGTAAAAATCTGATGCACATGATGATCCATCAAATAGCTATGCAAAATAAGAGTAATAAACCACACCTTATCCAAGTCCAAGATATGCAAATGAAGGGAAAACACACAAGCACACAATCATGCAATAGAAAGAGAGAAAAAGATAAGAAAAACAAAATCAAAGAAAACAACGAAAGATTCAACTCTTGAGACAAGAAAGACACACCCAAGAGCAATAAGGAACCCCACAATCTAATCCATAGAGATTAAACCAATAGACATTCTAAGGAATTCAAAACTAGAGAAGTCCAAGGGTTTAATGAGAATATTGGCCTTTTGATCTTGAGTGGGAATAAACTCGAAGAGTCACAATACCATCTTCAACAAGATTTCGGATAAAATGATGGCGAATGTCAATGTGTTTGGTGCGGGAGTGTTGGATAGAATTTTTAGAAATATTAATAGCACTAGTATTGTCACAGAACACAGTCATAGTGCTTTGGGTAAACCCGTAATCCTAAAGCATTTCCTCATCCACAACAATTGAGTGCAACTACTCCCAACTGCAATATATTTTTCCTCGGCAATGGATAAAGAAACACAATTTTGCTTCTTGCTATGCCAAGTAACCAAGCAGTTACCTAAATAAAAGCACCATCCCGGGGTACTTTTTTGGTTATCAATATTTTCAACTTAGTCAACATCAAAAAAAGCTACAAGATCTGTGCTGGTATCTTGAGGATACCATAACCCAAGACTCTTGGTCTCTTTGACGTAGCGTATGATATGCTTGACGGCGGTAAGATGGGACTCTTTAGGACATGCTTGGAACCGTGCACAAACCCCAACACTAAAAGATAAGTCAAAACGACTGGCGGTGAGATACAAGAGACTCCTTATCATACTCCGATACAAAGTGAGATCAACATCTTTTCCTTCGGAGTCTTTCCCAAGTGTGATGCTTGTACTCATTGGAGTTCGGGCTTCTTTTTCGTAATCTAAGCCAATTTCTTTAACAAGGTCATAGGCATACACAGATTGAGATATAAAAATGTCATTTTCATTTGTCTGACATGAAACCCAAAAATAGCTCAATTCCCCAACCAAGCTCATTTAAAATTCTTGGCTCATCTCGGCACCGAAGTAGTGAGAGTGATGATCCAATGTAGAGCTAAAAACAATGTCATCGACATAAATTTGAGCAATGAGCAAGTCATCCTCAATTTTCTTTAGAAAGAGGGTTCTATCGACTCCCCCTCGAACAAAACCAGAATTTAGAAGGTGGTCTGTGAGTCTTTCATACCAAGCCCGAGAGGCTTGTTTGAAACCATAAAGAGCTTTTTTGAGTCTAAAAACATGATGGGGATAGTGAAAGTCTTCAAACCCTTTAGGTTGGTCAACATAGACTTCTTCTTTAATATCTCTATTGAGAAAGACACTTTTAACGTCCATTTGATATAGTTTAAAGCGAAGGCAACATGCTATACCAAAGAGGAGTCGGATGAACTCAAGACGTGCAACTAGAGAAAAGGTCTCATTGAAATCAATCCCTTCAATTTGGGAAGACCCTTGGGTAACAAGCCTAGCTTTATTTCTAACAACAGCACCATTTTCATCACGTTTGTTTTTAAAAATTCACTTTATTCCTATGACGTTGTTATTGCTAGGCCGTGGGACAAGATACCACACCTCATTTTTATCAAATTGTTGAAGCTCTTCTTGCATGACAATAATCTAATTTTTATCACCAAGAGCTTCTTTTATCTTTTTGGGTTCAAAAAGGGAGGTGTAGCACACATAGGTGATTTTATTTTCAGTGTTTGCGTTTCTTCTTGTCAACATGCCATCCCTAGGGTTCCCAATGACATGGTCAATAGAACGATTCAATTTAACCCTAGAAGATGGTTCTTTGGTGGATGTAGGATATTTCTCATCTTGAGGATTTTAATCACTTGACACATGCTCATCAATACCCTCACTTTCTAAACCAGGTTCATCACAAGACGAGTCAGAAATAGACTCATTGGGAGAGGTAGAACTCTCTCCCTCAAACAAATGCCACACATCATCGCTATCAGTGGAACTCAACTCATCTACCGTGGTGTTGTCAACCACAATATTTGTCGACTCAACCAGAGTCAAGGTTCTCAAGTTAAACATCTGATAGGTCCTACTAGTAGTTGAGTAACCTAGAAATATCCCTTCATCACTCCTAGAGTCAAACTTTTCCAATGACTCACTATCCGAAAGGATGTGACATTTGCTTCTAAAAACTCTGAAATACTTGACACTAGATTTCTTTTCATTCTAGATCTCAAAAGGAGTATGAGAGGTTTCGGGCCTAAGATAAACTCTATTAATGGAATAGCATGTGGTGTTAATCACCTCGGCCCAATGATTTCTAGGCACTCTCTTGGCATGCAACATGGCCCTTGCCATTTCTTGCAGGGTTCTATTCTTTCTTTTCATAACCCCATTTTGTTGGGGAATCTGGAGTGCAAAGAATTCATATTTGTTACCACTATTATCACAAAAAATTTTCACATCGGACTTTTTGAACTCCTTTTCGTGATCACTTCTAACCCGGGTTATGGAGTGACTTTTTTCATTTTGAATCTTTTGGTAAATGGTTTTGAAACACCTAAAAGTGCTAAATTTTTCCCTCAAGAATCCTACCCAGGTAAAATGAGAGTAATCATCAACAATAACAAGGATATACTTCTTTCCACCTAAGCTTTCAGTTCTAGAGGGGCAAATTAAATCCATATGCAAAAATTCGAGAGGTCTCATGGTAGCAATAAGATTGGTCTTTCTATGTGAACATTTTATTTTTTTCCTTTTAAACAATCACCACACACAAGGCCCTTACCACTGGCCAACTTGGGAACCCCCTAATGAGTTCCCTTCTAGTGATTTTTGACAAATCAACAAACTTAATGTGACCTAATCTTTGGTGCCACATCTCTACCTCATCAAGTAGTATCTTGTTACACACATTATTAGAATCAGGGACTATGCAATAGCAATTATCAGAAGATCGAGTACTTTAATAATGCATACACTTGGATAGTCAATAATAGAACATCCATTTTCTGTGAATTGAACATTATACAAGTTATCACAGAATTGTCCTATGCTCAAAAGGTGTTTGAGGCAAGACTGTCAAAATCTTTATTTTCGTAAACGATTAACAGAAAAAATTAACTAGATGGATAAACGCCGAAACGGGTTTCAGATAAAACTTTTGATGACGAACGATCAAAATAAAACCTGTGCATCCGAAGTTAATTTAGAAAAATGCCTTTTTACTGGTCAAATCTTCAACTACGATTTGAATCCGAGTTGAAACTCTGTCAAATCTTCAACTGTATTTTCTTATGCGATTCTTGAATGTAGGGTGGGCTACAATCTATCAAGAATGCGTACCAATAGAACCTTAACAGCTTTAGTCTTAGAAGACAAGTTATGAAACTAGTTCAAGCTACCCGCATATTTATAGGGCTGCAGCAGGAACCTAGGGAATAATTATAAGTAAGACTTCCAGTGGAACACAGACACGTATTAGTAGTTTTCGCAATTAAGCAAACCTCATAGCAGTATCTGCAATTATGAAAAATTAGCAGCAATTTCTGCAATTTTTATAAAATACTGAATTACAGTTCACACTACTAAATAACTATAATTGCACTCTGACCCATAATTTTAAGACCATATAGTATTGAGCTCCTGTTATTAAATGCTTACCATTTTTTCTCATGTTAAGAATTCTGATACCGGCCAATTAAATTTAATTACTGAAAATTTAATTTAATCGACATCTTGAAATTCTTTAAGCCATTCTACTTAACTTATTTGACTGTCGAATAATCAAATTCACCTGTAGGGTTTGGTCCAGTCAAAACTTGTATGCTTCCTTAAGGAGGTATCGTCAATTCCGATCTTTTGGGACATAAATTTCATCAATAATTAATATTCACTACATAAATAATACCATCATTCAACTCACTGAGAATATGGACCCATATAAGATCGCACTCTCTAATGAATCAAAACAACGAATATTAAATATACGCAAATCAATAATTATTTCAGAATTAATAGGATAAGCACTATTCATAATAATCTTGGGGTGTGAATTAATTTATATAGTTAGTATAAAATTAATTTTTCCAAATATCCCGTTCAATACACATACAGTGTACTGGCACAGAGAGTCAAAATAATAGACAACGCTATTATCTGTTTTTCGTAACCAAGACAGACCTACTTAAACTTTGTGCCGCAATCATACCGATAGCATGTCTATTTTTATCTAAATTGTGAACATAAAACTTATATTTTACAAGAACCTAAAATCTGATTTTCTGTGTGCAAGCCGTACTCTACACACCAGATTAAATATTATACAAAATATCAGACATCCATGCATAACATTAAAAAAATGGTACACATACATTGCTTATAAAGATTCCCATAAAATAAAAAATTTATTTTATTAAAAATAAAATTAAATACTGAAAATATAATTTTCAGTATACCAACTCTAACAATCTCCTACTTATACTCAAAATCATTCTGCCATACATTTGACTCCCATGCCCTCTACATGATTATTAAAGGTCTGAAATGATAAGCTCTTTGTAAAAGGATCTACAAGGTTGTCTCCTAATACAATCTTGGTCACAGCACTTTCACCTCTCTGTATAATTTCTTGTATAAGGTGATACTTATGCTCAATGTGCTTACCTTTCTTATGGACTCTTGGCTCCTTCGAGTTTGCAATCGCTCCGTTATTGTCACAATAAAGTGTAATAGCCGACTGAAATGAAGGTACCACCTCTAGATCCAACAGGAAGTTCTTGAGCCAAACGGCCTCCCTGGCTGCTTCAGAAGCTGCCACATATTCGGCCTCCATGGTGGAATCAGCCATGCAAGACTGCTTGATACTCCTCCAACTTATAACTCTACCTCCTAAAGTAAACAAATATCCTGAGGTAAACTTACGAAAATTCCTCTCAGACTGAAAATTTGAGTCTGTGTACCCCAAAGGTACTAGACTGTCTGCCTGGTAAATCAGCATATATTCTTTAGTTCTTTTCAGGTACTTAATTATATTTTTTACCGCAATCAAATGCTCTTGCCCCATGTTAGACTGATATTTACTAATCCTGTCAACAACAAAGCAGATGTCAGGTCTAGTACAAAGCATAGCATACATGAGGCTTTATACTATCGAAGCATAAAGAACTAGCTTAATTTTTTCTATCTCATCAGGTGTCTTAAGGTCTGATCCTTGGATAGAGTGATTCCATGCCTAAAAGGGAGAAACTCTTTCTTTGATTCCTGCATGCTAAAACAAGTAAGGATACTATTGATATACTTTACTTGTGATAAGCCCAACATCCTTTGTTTTTTATCTCACACGAACTTGATTCCAAGGATGTGAATGACTTCTCTCAAGTCCTTCATATCGAACTGCCCAGATAACCATACTTTAACCATAGATAATGCCCTCACATCACTTTTG
>JAUMHN010393860.1:0-15934 GCA_032360265.1 Heliamphora ciliata
GTGGGAGATGCTAGAGGGTTTTTTGCACCGAAAAAATGAGAGGCAAAGAAAAATCGGAGATGAGACAAAGGCGAGAGAGAGAGACAGAGAACGTGAGAGAGAAAAGGGAACGGCAAAGGCATAGAAGTGGGAGGAGTGGAGCGCGCAAGATGAAGGAAGAGTCTGGTTGTTGGGTTTTTAAAAATGGACGGCTAAAATTAAATTTTAAAATCTAATGACTGAAAAAAATTTGAGTCATCATGCCCCAATACTGCTTTCGGGTATGGTAGCACGACCCGTTCGGTTACACAAACTCTTCTTCCCTTTCAAATGTTCACAGACGCGAAAAGAAAGAGAGGCGTCCTGCAAGTGAATCTCTCCATCCTCTCCAATCATTGTGCTCGAGGTCAACTTCTCTTCCCAACACCTATTTGCCCTCTCCATTTCTCCCATGATATGTTGCTTATACAAATTCTAGGGTTCCTGATTGAACCTCCTTTTTTCTTCTGTTCTTCTGAATTCTTATTAGTCGACGATGATCTGAATTGATAAATGTATCCGAAATGGCGATTGCTCTCTCATAAGGTTTCAAGCTCAACCCGACACTGTTATTCTAATTTGCGGAGCCAAAACCCAGGTCTCCCCACAATTGTTTCACTAACCGATTCATCTTTTTAGGGTTTATATTTGATGTGAGTGATGAAATGTTTTGGATTTGTAGTCTCATCCGAAGAATACGGTGGGTGTTATAACAATGGTGGTCAGCTTCTTCGCTTGGCTATGTTTTCATGACTCCTTGGAATAGTTTTGATGACAATGAGAATTCAATTACTACTTCTAGCGTTGAGTTCCTTATTCCTCTTGGCACAATCACAAAAGATTCGGTAATTAGAAATTTAAAATATAAAGGAACGCGCCAGTGCATCTAATCTTTGAACTTGAAAAGAGTTAGAAATATGTAGAAAATCAATTTGTATAATTTTAGAGTTAATGAAACTGCAGGCTTGGTTGGTAGCATATTGAGTTTTATGTGTGAATACTTGCTATTTATTTTTGAGTTATTTCAGATATTATCTGCTAACAGCTGATGGGATTCAATATGATAGAAGAGATAAATAATACTGGGCATCTCAATAATTTTTTTTAATATCAGAGGATTATGAATAAGATTATGTATATAGGGAGAAGTTAGGTTCATATTTTGTGAAAGTGGAATAAAGAATGGGATGAAAGTTATAGAATTATTGTTGACAGTTGGATTAGGAGAAATAATACCGGAGGGTTCTAGATTTGTATTAGTTAGTTTGGAATAATATGAAATTTACCAAACTATTAGTTCGAATTCCACAATACAAATGTGGGACTATCTACCCCAAAGAGAGAGAAGAAATTGGGGAACCTCCATTGCAAATTCCACCATGGAGGCCGAATACGTGGTAGCTTCTGAAGCAACCATGGAGGTCGTTTGGCTCAGGAACTTCCTGTTTGATCTAGATGTGGTGCCTTCAGTTCAGTCGGCTATTACATTTTATTGTGACAGTAGCGGACCAGTTGCAAACTTGATGGAGCCAAGAATCCACAAGAAAGAAAAACACATTGCGTGTAAGGATCACATGATACGAGAAATTGTACAGAGGGGTAATGTTGCTGCGACCAAGATTGTATCAGGAGACAACCTTGCAGATCCTTTTACAAAAATCTTACCGACTAAGACTTTTGATAGTCATGTAGAGGGCATGGGAGTTAGATGTATGGCCGTATAGTTTTAAGTATAAGTGAGAGATTGTCAGGGTTGTATACTAAAAATCATGGATTTAATTTTTTTTGTTGGTTTTAGAATTTAATTTTAATTTAATAAAATTATTTTTTTATTTTATGAGAATCTTAATGAGCAATTATTTGCAATATCATTTCTTTAATGTTATGCATAATTGTCATTTATTCTGTACAGTATTTAATCTGGTATGTAAAGTACGGCTTGTACACAGAAGATCAGATTATAGGTTTTGCAGAATATATGTTTGGTTTACAGTTTAGATGGAAATGAACAAACCATCGGTACGATTGTACTACAGAGTTTTAGTAGGCTTGTCTTAGTTATAGGTAACAGATAATAGCGTCGTCTATTGTTCCGACTCGCTGTGCTAGTACAATTTGTGTGTATTGAATAGGATCACATTAGGAAAATTAATTTTATATATACTATATAAATTAATTTACACTCCAAGGTTATTATGAGTACTTAAACTCTTAATCACGAAATAATTCTTATTTGCGTATATTTAATATTCATTGTTTCGATTCATTAGATGGTGCGATCTTTTATGGGTCTATAGTCCCAGTGAGTTGGATAGCGGTATTAATTATATGGTGAATATTAATTACTGATGGAATCCGCGTCCCGATTGTTCAGGATTGACGATACCACCTTAAAGAAGCTTATAAGTTTTGACCAGGCCAAACCCTGCAGGTGAATTTAATTATCCAATAGTCAAATAAGTTAAGCGAAAGAGCTTAAAAAATTTGAAAGATGCCGATTAAATTAAATTATCAGTAATTAAATTTAATTGGCAAATATCGAGAATCTTAATGTGAGAAGATGAGTTAAGTATTTAATAACAGGAGCTCAATTCAAATTGGTCTTGAGATTATAGTTAAGAGTGTAGTTACAATTCTTTAGTGGTATGAACTGTAATTTAGTATTTTATAAAAATTACAGAAATCGCTGCAAGGTTTTCATAATTACAGAAATCGCTGAGAGATTTTCATATTTAGAAAAATCGCTGTACAGGTATCTGGGTTACACTCGAAGTCTAAGTCATAATTAATCCGCAGATCCCTGCTGTAGCCCTATAAATATGTGGGTAGGGTGAACCAAATTTATAAGTTGTCTTTTAAAAGTAAGGTTGTCCTGGTTCTGCAGGTACCAGTTCTCGAAGGATCGTAGCCCACACTACATTCGGGAATCACATTGGGAATACTGTAGATAGTCTGAGTGGAGCTTCAACTCGAAAATCAATGTTCGTAGTTGGAGAATCGACCAAAAGGTATTCATCTGAATTAACTGTAGTGGCACGAGTTTTATTTTGATCGTTCGACATCAAAAAAAATTTATCTAGAGTCTGTTTCGGCGATTGCCCATCCAATTTTATTTTTTCAAGAAATAGTTTACAAATCAATGACCTTGGCCATTTTTCTCCAACAATGCTATGGCTATCAAAACATATAACTACTTCGATAAGGACCAAAACCATTGAAAGAAACATAATAGGTCTACTAAAATTTCAGAATTAAAGTGAAATGAATGTAACCATGTGGATTTTGCATCCACTCATGTTTGATGATTCCGCAAAACTCAAATAGCCTTGAATGATCGTGAGAAGAAAATGCTCACCAGAAGTGGAAAACAAGAGCTCCCTTTCATAACAAAGGAAAATTGGCACTAGAAATAGATCCAGGGATATTTGATTACAAGCATGTGCAAATGATTATTATTTGCGTATATTTAATATTCGTTATTTTGATTCATTAGAGGGTGTCATCTTCTGTAGGTCTATAGTTCTGGTGAGTTGGATAGCGGTATTAATTATATGGTGAATTTTAATTATTGACAGAATTCGCACCCGATTGTTCGGGATTGACGATAACGCGTTAAGGAAGCTTATAAGTTTTGACCCGGCCAAACCCTGCAGGTGAATTTAATTATCCGGCGGTCAAATAAGTTAAGCGAAAGGGCTTATGAAATTTTATAAATGCCGATTAAATTAAATTATTTGTAATTGAATTTAATTAGTGGATATCAGAAATCTTAACGTAGGAAGATGAGTTAGGCATTAATAACAGGAGCTCAATGAAAATTGGTCTTGAGATTATGGCTAAGAGTGCAGTTACAGTTCTTTAGTGATATGAACTGTAATTTAGTGTTTTATGAAAATTGCAGAAATCGCTGCAAGATTTTCATAATTACATAAACTTCTGAGAGATTTGCATATTTACAGAAATCACTGGATAGGTATTTTGGTTTCACTAAAAGTCTAAATCATAATTATTTCACAGATCCCTACTGTAATCCTATAAATATGCGGGTAGACTGAACCAAATTCACAAGTTGTCCTTTATGACTAAGGTTGTCCAGGTTTTATCGATTCCAGTTATCGAAGGATTGTAGCCTAAACTGCGTTCGGAAATCACATCGGGAATACAGTAGAAGGTCTGATCGGAGCTTTAACTCGAAAATTAAAATTCGTAGTTGGAGAATCGGCCAAAAGGTTTTCATTTGAATTAACTATGGTGGCACGAGTTTTTATTTGATCATTCGACATCAAAAAAATTTATCTGGTGCCTGCTTTGGTGATTGTCGGTCTAGTTTTATTTTTTCAAAAAATAGTATAGAAATTATTGATCTTGACAGTTTTCCTCCAACAATGCTATGGCTATCAAAATATATAACTACTTCGATAAGGACCAAAACCATTGAAAGAAACATAAAGGGTTTACTAAAATTTCCATAATTGAAATGAAAGGAATTTAACTATGTGGATTTTGCATCCACCCATGTTTGATGATTCCTCAAAACTCAAATAGTCTTGAATGATCGTGAGAAGAAAATACTCACCAAAAGAGGAAAACAAAAGTTGCCTTTTATAACAAAGAAAAATGGGCACTAGAAATGGATCGAGGAATCTTCCAATACAAGCATGTGCAAATGAATATAGGAGCTGCATTTGTTATCCTGAACTAGAAGCCCATTAAAAAATGAATGAATAGTTTACTACTCTATCATACCAGAACTTCTTAGAATCTTTTTGTTTTCTTTAATTCTTTTTGCTTCTCGGTTTCTATTTGTTTTCGGCTGAATCTAGCATTCAACGTGCTTTGCTTTAATGTAGGTTTATAAATTTGTAAGGATATATGTAAATAAATACAAATAAATTCTGTAAAGAAAAAAATAAATCTAAGAGCCCATCTCCCTCACCAGCTAGCCAACAACCCATCTGGATCTTTAAAAAAACCCAATTTTCAGTGGGTGAAGCTTTGCCCCCACCATTCTTTTTCAGAGACAAACAATTACACACACAGAGGAAAATCCTTCCCACCAGACCACCATTTCCCCCAGAACACATTTTTGTATATGCATGTAAAGATTTCAAATATATACACACACTTTCATGATTTTAGATTTCACTATGCTTGCAAGGAATAACTTGAACATAATAGATTATCCAAAAACATTTTTTTTGTGCGAACAGATTAGTAAGTTTTACCGGAGAACTGGTGGTGAACGGCCTCATCGGCAGAGGTGTAACCGCCAAAGAGAAAATGGTCGACGACGATCGACAGTGGTGGAGAAAAAGAGAGATGAGAGAGAGAGAGAGAACTGTGACGTTGGCTGGTGTAATGGCTGGTTCGCCCCATTTATAGCAGAGAAGAGCAGTGGTGGGAGATGCTAGAGGGTTTTTTTGCGCAGAAAAAATGAGAGGTAAAGAAAAATCATAGATGAGACAGAGGTGAGAGACTGAGATAGAGAACGTGAGAGAGAAAAGGGAACGGCAAAGGCACAGAAGTGGGAGGAGTGGAGCGCGCAAGACGAAGGAAGAGTCTAGCTGTTGGGTTTTTTAAATTGGACGGCTAAAATTAAATTTTAAAATCTAATGGCTGAAAACATTTTGGGGCATCATGCCCCAATGCTACTTTCGGGTATGACTGCCCGACCCTTTCAGTTACACTAACTCTTCTTCCCGTTCAAATATTTACAGACGCGTAAAGAAAGAGAGGCGTCCTGCAAGAGAATCTCTCCATCCTCTCCAATCATAGTGCTCAAGGTCAACTTCTCTTCCCAACACCTACTTGCCCTCTCCATTTCTTCCATGATATCTTGCTTATACAAATTCTAGGGTTCCTGATTTAACCTCCTCTTTTCTTTTGTTCTTATGAATTCTTATCAGTCGATGATGATCTGAATTGATAATTCCGAATGGATGCGAAATGGTGATTACTCCCCCATAATGTTTCAAACCCAAGCCGACGCTGTTATTCTAATTTGCGTAGCCAAAACCTAAGTCTCCCCACAATTGTTTCGCTGTCCGATTCATTTTTTTAAGGTTTGTATCTGATGTGAGTGATGAAATGTTTGGGATTTGCAATCCAATCCGAAGAATACGGTGGGTGTTGTAACAATGTCGGTCAACTTCTTCGCTTGGCTATGCTTTCATGATTGCTTGGAATAGTTTTGATTACAATGGGAATTCAATTGCTGTTTCTGGCGTTATGTTCATTATTCCTCTTAGCACAATCACAAAAGATTTGGTAATTAGAAATTTAGAATATAAAGCAACGCGGCAGTGCATCTAATCTTTGAACTTGAAAAGAGTTAGATATATGTAGAAAATCAATTTGTATGCTTTCGGAGTTAATGAAACTACAGACTCGGTTGGTAGCATATTGAGTTTTATGTGTGAACACTGCTGTTTATTTTTAAGTTATTTCAGATATCATCCGCAAACAACTAATGGGATTCAATAAGATAGAAGAGATAAAAAATACTGGGCATCTCAATAATTTTTTTTAATATAAGAAGATTATGAATAAGATTATGTATATAGTGAGAGGTTTTGTTCATATTTTGTGAAACTAGAATAAAGAATGGGATGAAAGTTATAGAATTATTGTAGACATTGGATCAATAGAAATAATACTGGAAGGTTCTAGATTAGAATTAGTTACCTTGGAATAATATGTAATTACCAAACTATTAGTCCGAATTTCACAATACAAATGTGGGACTATCTACCCCAAAGAGAAAGAAAAAATTGGTGCACCTCAATTGCTAATTCCACCATGGAGGCCGAATACGTGGCAGCTTCTGAAGCATCCAATGAGGTCGTTTGGCTCAGGAACTTCTTGTCGGATCTAAATGTGTTGCCTTCAGTTCAGTCGGCTTTTACATTTTATTGTGACAATAGCGGACAGGTTGTAAACTTGAAGGAGTTAAGAGTCCACAAGAAAGAAAAACACGTTGAGCGTAAGGACCACATGATACGAGAAATTATACAGAATGGTGATGTTGCTGTGACCAAGATTGCATCAGTAGACAACGTTGCAGATCCTTTTACAAAGATCTTACTAGTTAAGACTTTTGATAGTCATGCAGAGGGTATGAGAACCAGATGTATAACAGCGTGATTTTGAGTATAAGTTAGAGATTTTCAGGTTTGTTTACTAATAATCATGAATTTATTTTTTTTAGTTTTAGTATTAAATTTTATTTTAATAAAATTATTATTTTTATTTTATGAGAATCTTAATGAGCAATGTATGCAATATTATTTTTTAATGTTATGCATGGTTGTCCTTTATTTTGTACAGTATTTAATCTGGTGTGTAGAGTACGGCTTACACATAAAAAATCATATTATAGTTTCTTGCAGAATATAAGTTTGACTTACATATAGATGGAAATGAACAAATCATCAGTACGACTGTAGTACAGAGTTTTAGTAGGCATATCTTAATTATAGGGAATAGATAATAGCGTCGTCTATTATTTCGACTCGTTATGCGATTACACTTTTGGTGTATTGAACAGGACCACATTGGGATAGTTAATTTTATACTGACTATATAAATTAATTCACACCCCAAGATTATTATAAGTGCTTATACTTTTAATTCTAAAATAATTATTATTTTTGAATATGTAATATTCGTTGTTTTGATTCATTAGAGGGTGCGATCTTTTATGGGTCTATAGTCTCAGTGAGTTGGATAGCGGTATTAATTATATGGTGAATATTAATTATTGATGGAATCCACATCCCGATTGTTTTAAATTGACGATACCCTCTTAAGGAAGTTTATATGTTTGGACTGGGCCAAACCATGCAGGTGGATTTAATTATCCGATGGTCAAATAAGTTTAGCGAAATGGCTTAAGAATTTTAAAGATGCTGATTAAATTAAATTATCAATAATTGAATTTAATTGGCGGGTATCGAAAATCTTAACGTGGGGAGATGAGTTAAGTATTTAATAACATATGTTCAATGCAAATTGGTCTTGAGATTATGGTTAAGAGTGAAGTTACAGTTCTTTAATAGTATCAACTGTAACCAAGTGGATTTTGCATCCACCCATGTTTGATGGTTCATCAAAACTCAAATAGCCTTGAATGACCGTTAGATGAAAATGCTCACAAAAAGATAAAAACAAGCGCTGCCTTTTACAACAAAGGAAAGTTGGCACTAGAAATGGATCCAGGAATCTTCTATTACAAGCATGTGCAAATGAATATAGGAGCTGCATCGAGTATCCTAAACAAGAAGCCCTTTAAAAAAGAATGAATAGTTTACTACTCTATCCTACTAGAACTTTTTAGATTACTTTTGTTTTCTTTAATTCTTTTTGCTTACCAGTTTCCATTTGTTTTCTGCTAAATTTAACATTCAACATGCTTTTTTTTACTGTAGGTTTATAAATTTGTAACGATATTTGTAAATAAATACAAATAAATTCTGTAAAGAAAAATAAATCTAAGAACCCATCTCCCTCATCAGCTAGCCAACAACCCATCTAGATCTTTAAAACAACCTCATTTTCAGTGGGTGAAGCTTTGCCCTCACCATTATTTTTCAGAAACAAAAAATTACACACACAGAGGAAAACCCTTCCCACCGGAACACCATTTCCCCTAGAACACATCTTTGTATATGCATGTAAAGATTTCAAATATATACACATACTTTCATGATTTCAGATTTCACTATGCTTGCTAGGAATAACTTGAATATAACGGATGATCCAAAATCATTTTTTTGTGCAAACAGATTAGTAAATTATTACCGAAGGATTGGTGCTGAACGGCTTCGTCGGCGGAGGTGTAACTGCCAGAGGAAAAATGGTGGTCGACGGCCATCGACGGTGGTGGAGAAAGAGTGAGATCAGAGGGAGAGAGAACGGTGACCTTGGATGGTATAATGGCGGGTTCGCCCCATTTAGAGCAAAAAAGGGTAGCGGTGGGCGATCGTAGAGGGTTTTTTTGTGCCAAAAAAGTGAGAGGGAAAGAAAAATTGGAGATGAGACAAAGGTGAGAAAGAGAGACAGAGAACGGGAAAGAGAATTGGGAACGGCAAAGGCGCAGATGTGGAAGGAGTGGAGCGAGAAAGACGAAGGAAGAGTCTGGCTGTTGGGTTTTAAAAAATGGACGGCTGAAATTAAAATTTATAATCTAATGGCTGAAAACAATTTGGGGC
Organism: Heliamphora ciliata; assembly: GCA_032360265.1. Taxonomy (NCBI): domain Eukaryota; kingdom Viridiplantae; phylum Streptophyta; class Magnoliopsida; order Ericales; family Sarraceniaceae; genus Heliamphora; species Heliamphora ciliata. The sequence continues at coordinate 9,228 of JAUMHN010393860.1, forward strand.
ATTATGCCCCAATAATGCTTTCAGGTATGGCAGCACGACCCATTCAGTTACATAAACTCTTCTTCCCTCTCAAATGTTTACAGACGCGCAAAGAAAGAGAGGCGTCCTGCAATTGAGTCTCTCCATCATCTCCAATCATGGTGTTCGAGGTCAACTTCTCTTCCCAACACCTATTTACCCTCTCCATTTCTTCCATAATCTGTTGCTTATACAAATTCTAGGGTTCCTGATTGAACCTCTTTTTTTTCTTTTGCTCTTATGAATTTTTATCAGTTGACGATGATCTGAATTGATAATTCTGAACGGATGCGAAATGGCGATTACTCCCCCAAAGGTTTCAAGCCCATGCCGACGCTGTTATTCTAATTTGCGAAGCTAAAACCCAGGTCTCCTCACAATTGTTTCACAGTCCGATTTATTTTCTTAGGGTTTGTATCTGATGTGAGTGATGAAATGTCTGGGATTCGCAGTCTAATCCGAAGAATACGGTGGGTGTTGTAACGATGGCGGTCAGCTTCTTCGCTTGGCTATGCTTTTATGATTGCTTGGAATAGTTTTGACGACAATGAGAATTTAACTGTTGTTTCTGGCATTAAGTTCATTATTCCTCTTGGCACAATAACAAAAAATTTGGTAATTAGAAATTTAGAATATAAGGTAATGCGACAGTGCTTCTAATCTTTGAACTTGAAAAGAGTTAGAAATATGTAGAAAATCAATTTGTATGCTTTTGGAGTTATAGAAACTGCCGGCTTTGTTGGTAGCATAATGAGTTTTATGTGTGAACACTTGCTATTTATTTTTAAGTTATTTAGATATCATCCACTAACAACTGATAGGATTCAATAAAATAGAAGAGATAAATAATACTGGGCATCTCAATAATTTTTTTTAATATTAGAAGATTATGAATAAGATTTTGTATACAGTGAAAGGTTTGATCAAATTTTATTTAAGTGGAATAAAGAATGGGATGAAAGTTATAAAATTATTGTCCACAGTTGGATAAGGAGAAATAATACCGGAGGGTTCTAGATTAGTATTAGTTACCTTGGAATAATATGAAATTTACCAAACTTTTTGTCCGAATTTCTCAATTCAAACTTGGGACTATCTACCCCAAAGAGACAAAAAATTGGTGCACCTCCATTGTAATTCCACCATGGAGGCCGAATACGTGGCAGCTTCTGAAGCATCCAAGGAGGCCATTTGGCTCAGGAACTTCCTGTTGGATCTAGATGTGGTGCCTTCAGTTCAGCTGACTATTACACTTTATTGTGATAATGGCGGAGCAGTTGCAAACTTAAAGGAGCCAAGAGTGCACTAGAAATGAGAGCAAATTGAGCGTAAGTATCACCTGATACGAGAAATTATAAAGAGGGGTGATGTTGTTGTGACCAAAATTGCATCAGTAGATAACCTTGCAGATCCTTTTAGAAAATGCTTACCGGCTAAGACTTTTGATAGTCATGTAGAGAGCATGTGAGTCAGATGTATGGCAGCATGATTTTGAGTATAAGTGAGAGATTGTTAGGGTTGTATACTAAAAATCATGAATTTATTTATATTTTTTGTTTTAATATTTAATTTTATTTTAATAAAATTATTTTTTTATTTTATCAGAATCTTAATGAGCAATGTATACAATATCATTTTTTTAATATAATACATGGTTGTCCTTTATTCTGAACAGTATTTAATCTGGTGTGTAGTGTACGACTTACATATAGAATACCAGATTATAAGTTTCTTGCAGAATATTAGTTTGGTTCACAGTTTATATAGAAATAGACAAACCATCGGTACAACTGTAGCAAATCATTTTAGTAGTGTCATGTCTTAGTTACAGGGAACAGATAATAGCGTCGTCTATTGTTCCGACTCGCTGTGCTAGTACAATTTGTGTATATTGAACATGATCACATTAGGATAATTAATTTTATACGGACTATATAAATTAATTCACACCCTAAGGTTATTATGAGTGCTTATACTCTTAATCACGAAATAATTATTATTTTCGTCTATTTAATATTCGTTATTTCGATTCATTAGAAGGTGCGATCTTTTATGGGTCTATAGTCCCAGTGAGTTAGATAGCGGTATTAATAATATGGTGAATATTAATTATTGACGGAATCCACGTCCTGATTGTTCGGGATTGATGATACCACCTTAAAGAAGCTTATAAGTTTTGACCGGGCCAAACCCTGCAAGTGAATTTAATTATCTGGCGGTCAAATAAGTTAAGCGGAAGAGCTTAAGAAATTTGAGAGATACCGATTAAATTAAATTATCAGAAATTAAATTTAACTAGCGGATATTGAGAATTTTAACGTGAGGAGATGAGTTAAGTATTTAATAACAGGAGCTCAATTCAAATTGGTCTTGAGATTATGGTTAAGAGTGTAGTTACAATTCTTTAGTGGTATGGACTGTAATTTAGTATTTTTTAAAAATTGCAAAAATCGCTGCAAGGTTTTCGTAATTACAGAAATCGTTGAGAGATTTGCATATTTATAAAAATCGCTGTATACGTATCTGTGTTACACTCGAAGTTTAAGTCATAATTAATCCACAGATCCCTGCTGTAGCCCTATAAATATGTGCATAGGCTGAACGAAATTCATAAGTTGTCTTTCAAGACTAAGGTTGTCCAAGTTCTGCCGGTACCAGTTCTCGAATGATCATAATCCACACTACATTCGGGAATCACAACGGGAATACAGTAGAAGGTCTAACCGAAGCTTCAACTCGAAAATCAAAGTTCACAGTTAGAGAATTGACCAAAAGGTATTCATCTGAATTAATTGTGGTGGCTCAGGTTTTATTTTGATTGTTCGGTATCAAAAAAATTTATCTGGAGCATGTTTCGGAGATTGTCCGTCCAGTTTTATTTTTTTGAAAAATAGTTTACAAATCAATGATCTTGGCCGTTTTTCTCCAACAATGCTATGGCTATCAAAACATATAACTACTTCGATAAGGACCAAAACCATTGAAAGAAACATAAAAGGTCTACTAGAATTTCAGAATTGAAGTGAAATGAATGTAACCATGTGGATTTTGCATCCACCCATGTTTGATGGTCCGCAAAACTCAGATAGCCTTGAATGATCGTGAGAAGAAAATGCTCACCAAAAGAGGAAAACAAGAGCTCCCTTTCATAACAAAGGAAAATTAGCACTAGAAACGAATCTAGGGATATTCCATTACAAGCATGTGCAAATGAATATAAGTGCTGCATCTGGGATCGTAAACTTGAAGCCCAATAAAAAAAGAATGAATAGTTTACTACTCTATTCTACCAGAACTTTTTAGATTCCTTTTTTTTTCTTTAATTCTTTTTGCTTATCGGTTTCCATTTGTTTTCTGTTGAATTTAACATTCAACATGCTTTTTTTATTGTAGGTTTAGAAATTTGTAAGGATATATATAAATAAATACAAATAAACACTGTAAAGAAAAATAAATATAAGAATTCATCTCCCTCACCAGCTAGCGAATAACCCATCTGGATCATTAAAACAACCCCATTTTCAGTAGGTGAAGCTTTGCCCCCACCATTTTTTTTTAGAAACAAAAAATTACACACACAGAAGAAAATCCTTCCCACCAGAACACCATTTCCCATATAACACATCTTTGTATATGCAACTAAAGATTTCAAATATATACACACTTTCATGATTTCAGATTTCACTATGCTTGCAAGGAATAACTTGAATATAATGGATGATCTAAAATCATTTTTTTGTGCGAACTGATTGGTAAAGTTTTACAGGAGGACTGGTGGTGAATGGCCTCGTCGGCAGAGGTGTAACCGCCAGAGAGAAAATGGAGGTCAACAGTGGAGGAGAAAGAGAGAGATTAGAGAGAGATGGAGAACAGTGACCTTGGATGGTGTAATGGCGGGTTCGCCTCATTTAGAGTAGAGAAGGGCATCAGTGGGCAATGGTAGAGGGTTTTTTGCATTGAAAAAGTGAGAGGCAAAGGAAAATCGGAGATGAGACAGAGGCGAGAGAGAGAGACGTAGAACATGCGAGAGAAAAGGGAACGGCAAAGGCGCAGAAGTGAAAGGAGTGGAGCGCGCAAGACGAAGGAAGAGTCTGGCTGTTGGGTTTTAAAAAAAGGACGACTGAAATTAAATTTTAAAATCTAATGGCTGAAAACAATTTAAGGCATCTTACCCCAATACTGCTTTCGGATATGGCAACACGACCCGTTCAATTACACAAACTCTTCTTCCCTTTCAAATATTTACAGACGCGTAAATAAAGAGAGGCGTCCTGCAAGTGAATCTCTCCATCCTCTCCAATCATGGTGCTCAAGGTCAACTTATCTTCCCAACATCTATTTGCCCTCTCCATTTCTTCCATTATCTGTTGCTTATACAAATTCTAGGGTTCCTAATTGAACCTCATTTTTTCTTTTGTTCTTCTGAATTTTTATCAGTCGACGATAATCTGAAATGATAATTTCAAATGGATGCAAAATGGCGATTAATCCTCCATATGGTTTCAAGCCCAAGTCGACGCTGTATTTGATGTGAGCGATGAAATGTTTGGGAATTGCAGTCTAATCCGAAGAAGTGAGTGTTGTAACAATGGCGGTTAACTTCTTCGCTTGGCTATGCTTTCATGATTGCTTGGAATAGTGTTGATGACAATTAGAATTTAATTGCTGTTTCTCGCGTTAAGTTCATTATTTCTTTTGGCACAATCACAAAAGATTTGGTAATTAGAAATTTAGAATATAAAAAAACGCGGCAGTACATCTAATCTTTGAACTTGAAAAGAGTTAGAAATATGTAGAAAATCAATTTGTATGCTTTTGGAGCTAATGAAACTGCTGGCTTTGTTGGTAGCATATTGAGTTTTATGTTTGAACACTTGCTATTTATTTTTAAGTTATTTCAGATATCATCCGCTAACAACTGATGGCATTCAATAAGATAGAATAGATAAATAATACTAGGTATCTCAATAATTTTTTTTTAATATCAGAAGATTATCGATAAGATTATGTATACAGTGAGAGGTTTGTTCATGTTTTGTTAAAGTGGAATAAAGAATGGGATGAAAGTGATAGAATTATTATTGACAGTTGGATAAGAAATAATACCAAAGGGTTCTAGAATTGTATTAGTTACCTTGGAATAATATGAAATTTACCAAACTATTAATCTGAATTCCACAATACAAATGTGGGACTATCTACCCCAAAGAGACAGAAAAAATCAGTGCACCTCCATTGCTAATTCCACCATCAATGCCGAATACATGGCAGGTTTTCAACAAGCCAAGGAGGCCATTTGGATTAGTAATTTCCTGTTTGATCTAGATGTGGTGTCTTCTATTAAGTTGGCCATTACACTTTAGTGTGATAATAGCGTAGCAGTTGCAAACTTGAAGGAGCCAAGAGTCCACAAGAAAGGAAAGCACATTCAGCGTAAATATCACCTGATACGAGAAATTATACAGAGGGGTAATGTTTCTGTGACCAATATTGCATCAAAAGACAACCTTGCAGATCATTTTACAAAAAGCTTACAGGTTAAGACTTTCGATAGTCATGTAGAGGGCATGAGAGTCAGATGTATGGCAGCATAGCTTTGAGTATAACTGAGAGATTGTTAGGGTTGTCTACTAAAAACCATAAAAAAAATTTTAGTATTTAATTTTATTTTAATGAAATTATTTTTCCATTTTATGAGATTCTTATAGAGCAATGTATGCAATATCATTTCTTTAATGTTATGCATGGTTGTTCTTTATTATGTACAATATTTAATCTGGTGTGTAGAGTACGGCTTGTACATAGAAGACCAGATTATAGGTTCCTATAGAAGATAAGTTTGGTTCACCGTTTATATGAAAATAGACAAATCATCGGTACTACTGTAGCACATAATTTTAATAGGCATGTCTTTGTTACAGGGAATAGATAATAGCGTCGTCTATTATTCTGACTCGCTGTGGTTGTACTGTGAGACCCTGACCCGTTTCTTTTTTCGGCGTTTTCGGACGCGCGTTACGTATTTTCTTTCGAGCATATTTTTATTGCTTTTGATGCATGATCGGGCTTAGATATGCATGCGGGGTAGGTTCCGGGGGCCGCGGGCCGTTGTGGCACGATTCTCTAAAAATTTCAAACAAAGATATTTTGGAGGCCTATAAATATCTAGAGTTAGATATTTTCGAAAGAAATTTTTTCAAAACTTAACTCCTAAGTTTTTCGTTTTTCTCTCTACCTTCTCTCTAAGTTCTCAGGGGCCCGGCGATCAGTTTTCAACGATCCAATAGCGGATCCTTGCTTTTGGCGTCGTGGGCTACGCAACCATCCGATCAGATTTTGATTCTGGCAAAACTCGATTTTACACGTGGATCGAGACGTCGAGTTTTTAACTCACCAAGGTAGAATTCTAAACCTGTATGTGCTATAAGGATGCTATGGGTAATCAGGTGTCTTTTTACCAGTCGAATTGTTGTAGATCTGCTTTTCTGTAAAGTTGGATTTTTGGATTAAAAATCGGGTTTTGTCGATTTTGGTGGATGGAATCGGGTGTCGGGAGTTTCTTTTGAGGTCTTGGTGTTAGGCCTAGGCGTGTAGATATTCACAGGAGTTGTTTCGGAGTTTGGAGGCTTCGATTCGAGGTTTAGAGGGCTGAACCCGTAGCTTAAAAACGGTTTCTGGGTGAGTTCAGT
>JAUMHN010393971.1:0-16788 GCA_032360265.1 Heliamphora ciliata
ATATTTCTTTTTATTACATTCTTGTTTTACTTATCAATTGCTTTATTTATATTCTAGTATTTCATTTAATTTAGCTCGCTTATTTATTTGCTTATTTGAATTAAAACCTAGTCAAATCATTAAATAGTGCCAACATTCCTAACAATTACAACTTGTTGATGTTGTTAATTATCATAATTAAGATACTTACATAAAAATGGTTGTAATTATCAATATTATACCCATTTAATTATAATATTTTATTTTTTTTTATTTTCTTTCTTTTATGTTAATTCGATATTCTAGCATTTTACTTTATTTTCTTTTCTTTTTGTTAGCTTGGCTTTACTTTACTAGTACTCTAATTCATTATCTTTATTACTTTCCTAGATTAATTTTAATTTACTTTTCAAGTATTTACTTTCTTTTGTAATGTAACTTTTATTTCTTTGCTCTTAACTTAATGTAATTTCTTTAATATTATTTTTTCTTAATACCAATATTCTATTTTCTTTTTTACTTTAATGTTTAGTTTCTAACTCTTATTTTCTTTTCTTCTCTTTTCATATTAGTGTAATTTTCTTTTCTATTTTTTTTAATTATTTTCTTTGTAACTTTAAATTTCCTTATAGCATTTAATTTCTTACTTCTTGTAACATTAATTTTATGTTTCACTTAAACTAACATTTCTTTTTAGTTTAATGTTATTTTGTTAGCACTAATCTAAATTTTCTTTTAGTAGTTTTATAATTTTCTTTAATAGTTAAAATTCCATAATCCTTCTCATTTCTTTAATTTTCTTTCCTTTTCCTTTAATTCTCTTTTATAAATATAAAATATTAATAATCAAATTTTCTTCTTTTTCTTTTTTCAAAACCTTCCTTTGTTAACTTAATTTTTCTACTATAGTATTTTTCTTTCCTTTTCTTTTATCAACCACAAAAAAACTCAAAATCATAAAAATATATTTTATGCTAGTTAATGTTCTTCTTATTTTTTTTATTTTCATCTTTTATGAAAATAGTTAGGTTTCCTTTTTTAGTTTGAAATCATTTTCTAAGCCCCTTTTTTTTATCTTGTCTTAATCAATCTTTTGTAAGTTTTCTTTCATTTCTTTCTTCTTCAAATTAAAACTTCAAATATTTGCTTCTTAATACAAGATGTTTGTTATTCGATTTTATTATTTTGGTTAGTTTTTAACATATGATTTTTTACATGCTTCTTACAACTTTTAGGTAATAATATACATATTGTACATATTGTGTAGTTAATTTTTGTGCAATCCATGTTTAGATAATTTTGGCAACTTTAGCATATTGTTCTTTTAATCAAAACATGTTAGTATTAGGTTGTTTAAATAATATTGTATCTGGGTATGTGTTTCATGTATCTTTTTAGTTAGAAATTGCATGCCATAAGATTTTAGATTTTTCTTTTGATACTTATTTGTTTTGGAGTGTTATGTACGTATGTTATGTATTTTTCATATTTGATTTTGAGTGTTCTCTCTTTACCTCCATTTTCTTTAGTTGCATGCATTTGAGAAATTCTATTAAAGAACGGATGATGATTAGTAGAGGCCAACCTTATAATTGGGCGAACGGGGTGCCTAACACCTTCCTCGATTCGTACCTTAGCCCCCGAACCCTTTTTTCTCTGGTTAACGTTTTCAAAGATCAATAGCCATTTTTTTTTGTTTTTCTTAGTTTTTCTCAAAAACTTAGTAGCGACTTCGTTTTTAATAAAAAAGGATTTCAAAACTTGGTTTTCAAGGTGTTCAAAATATTTTTCAAAACATCTTTGACTTACCTTATTTTTGACCCCTAAATCCCAACGCCACAGTATTTTCTGGCGACTCTACTGGGGACTGGTTTACAAAATCAAAAAAGAGGGCTAGACTTGAACACGTCATTGGTTCTTAATAAAATTTCTCATTTGCATTTTTGCATGCATGTGCATTGTTCTTCACCCCCTACCTGATCAACCTGATGCCCTGAACGTTAATTCGTTTCTGGTATTATTGGGAAGATGGGCAACCTTTACTGAATGTACGCTACCATAGGTACAGTAAAAGAGTTCAGGCGTACTATTTGACCATATCCTGCACCATTCCAAGTATGGGAGGTATATACCTGGCTCTATTCAGAAGGTACCCTATTCAAATTGACCAAAATCGACCTCTTGCAAATAGTGAACTTAGAACCCCCCAATTAGGTGCTTCTAACCCAATAGGATTATGTGTTTTTTTTAATTATTATTGTATGTTTTGATTATATATTGTTAAGATTATTTGTTCGGATTAGACTAGTTATTTCTCCGGGTTTGGTCCGGACTTTCTGTTATCCTTTGATTAGATTAGTTTCTCGTCTTCGGGTTCTTACCTGGATTTCATCCTTCACCCTAATCAGTTTCTCATGCCGTAGTTCTCTTCCCGGGGTCATGCCCGTGTTTCGTTCTGACACCTCTAGGATAGTCTATCTCTTTTTCGGGTTCTCCTCGGATTGTCAATTCTTCCTTGTTGATGTATTAGGCTTGGTCTCGGGGTCATGCCGGTGTTTCGTTTAGACCTTTTAAGATTATTTTTCCCCCATTCAGGTTCTGCTCAGGTTGCTAATTCTATATCCCATTTTCTTTAGTCTGGGCTTGCTTTCTTTAATCCCCTTTTTTTTGACCTATGTGAGAAAAGTATTGTTTTCCTTCCATTATGCTGCCGATTTTACTCACAGGTCGAACCAGTCTCTTAAGGGTTAGAATAATCTTCTTGTCGGAACGCCGTTCGTCTAGATAAAGCCTTTCCTCTATAACTTAGTTGATTCATTCCCTTTGGTTCTTATCTCGGGTTTTTAGATGTTCAGTTGTTATGCTGCTGGTATGAACCCGACATGGGCATTATTTCAATTTCTGCTGTTTGGGGTATCTGGGAGATTTGCTGTCTGTTGTTTGAATTCTTTCAAAAAATGTCTGAGACTGGTTATTCTTCTTGTGAGATCTAGGTTTTTCTAAGGGATACCATTGATCTGGAAAGAATACAGTTGACACGAGTTTAGGTCAGATCAGAATCGGGCAGATTTCGTAGAGTATCTGAATCGACCAACATGACAGAGAATGAAGTTAATTTGACAGCCCTGATGAGGCCTATTACCGAGATAAAGCGAGCTGTGGAGCAATAAACCCAAGCTCAAACTCAATGTCAGGCACAGATACAAGCAATTCAGGCCCATATGCTCGGTGTAAATGGGCAGCCAGTTAACGCAAATGAGAATGTCGAAGACTTTTGGGATGACAACCAGGGACTGAAGATACCACAAGTCGTAGTACCACTACGGGTTCCCCGCCCAATTGTAGTAGAAGAGGAAAACACTGCCCAGTCTAGGGAATCTGCGCTGGCAGAAAAGATTGATCGGATGGAAAAGGTGTTGAGGAAAGCCAAAGGAGTTGAGGAATATATGCTCGATGTAGGGGGACTCTACCTATTCCTAGATGCCAAATTGCCAGAAAAGTTTAAAATACCAAAAATGGAAAAATTTGACGGAACCGGAGATCCCAGAATTCATCTCCGAATGTATGTTGGTACCCTGTCACCAATGGGGATTGATGACCAGTTGAAGGCTCAGCTCTTTCACCAATCTTTATCTGGGGCAGCCCAGAAATGGTTCCTCTCCCTTGATGTAGCTAAAATCAGAACTTGGAAAGACATTGCAATTGTTTTCATCAGCCAGTATAGTTACAATGTCCAACTGGACGTTACTACTCGAGAGCTTGAGACAACCCGACAAGAGAATCGAGAATTTTTTGTGGACTTTCTGACCCATTGGAGGGGTAAAGCTGCAAAGATGACAAACAAACCCTCTGAAAAGGAGCAAGTCCGGATCGTAGTAAAGAATCTACAGCCCCCTCTGAAACGCTATCTGATTATACAGCCGCTCTCCACATTCGAGCAGTTATTTGATGCTGGGGTTCAGATAGAAGACGCAATCCAATCCGATGACATTGAGAAAACAGAACCCAGTCAGAAACCACCAAGAAAGACTTTTCCCACAACTAATCAAAACCCATCCGTAATAGCTAACCTCGTGTGCTACTCGGGCGAGGTGAACCTTTTAAACCCTTCTTCTTCCACTCATCAGACAAGCAACCTTCAGCAGCCAGGCGATGGTCAGCAAACACAGCAACGGCCACGAAGAACTTTCACCCCTCTCAACATCTCGGTATCCACTGCTTTAAACCGTCTAGTTGAGAAAGGACTCATCAAGGTACTAGATCCTATGCCAGTGCCCAACCCGCTTCCTCCCAGATATAATGTCTCTCAATATTGCACCTTCCACCAAGGCTATGGGCATTTGACTGACAAGTGCATGAGACTCCGTCATGAGATCCAGAATTCCATTGACAACAAAGTGATCCCCCCTCCATCAGTCACTCCAAAGCCGAACGCCACAACTAACCCCCTGCCAAATCATGCCAGGCAGGCTGGGGTAAATTACATGTCTTTGGGTGAATCAGGGGACCCGAGTCAGCACATCTGCTCAGCACACCTACCCCGCCCTCATGTTTCAGTAATTCAGAACCAAACAGTATGCTCGTTCATGATGCTTAGAGGTGGCCAAGACAGAATGGAGGAATAGAATGATAATGCCTGGGAATGGTATCGACCGATGATCCAAATTAACCAATCGGAAGAGGAGCGCAATGAGGTAAACGATTAGCCATTGGATTATCCAACTCGGCCTTATGGGTTTGGCCATGTACTCGATGGAATCACACTTTCCCAACTTTTTGAGGAAAAAATACACGTTAATGACATGCATTCCTATTGGTTGGTCAGGGTTGTGTTGAAATCTGATGGGGCCGAATGGACTGATTTTTGGGCCGCTCGTGAACAGCAAGTGAATTTTATTGAAGAGAACATTTGGGAAGAAATCGATAACACATGGGCTATTGAAGATGACAAGGAAAGACGAGAAATGGCAGCCATTAGTGATTTAAATGATTTGTGGGCGTTCGAAAGCCCTCCGCACATAAACAAAGTAAGACAGACTGACAATTTGATGCCAGGGTTATGGGATCCCGAAGACGGCGTGGAACACCTAACTAGAGGTGGATGACATTTTAAGCTAGCTCAGCTAGAGAAGGGACAGCCAAGTGGAAAAGGGAAAGAGACAGAGCAAGAGGAGAAAGATGATGCTGTATTGAGACAATTGAAAAAGACGCAAGCCAACATCAGCATTTGGGGGCTACTGATGGCATTACACAAACACAGGCAAGCTGTGCTGAAAGTTTTGAATAAAGCCAGCGTTCCGATAGAGGGCACCCCGGAGCAATTGATTGGACTAATTCTACCGACGATTGAACCAAAAGTCATTTCTTTCTCTGATAAGGATTTGCCCGCTGAAAGAAAAAATTACAACAAGCCGCTTCACATCACAGTCAAGTGCCTAGAAAAATGGGTCCCGGAGACCCTTATTGATAATGGATCTGCTTTGAATGTCTGCCCGTTGAGAACAGTCGTCTACTTAGGGATGAGGCTAGACCAGTTCACTCCCTGCAATCGAGGAGTACGAGCCTACGACAACACAAGAAGGGATGTGCTAGGACTGGCGTCATTTGCCGTCTCAGTAGGGCCTCTGGAAACCTCAGTTGAGTTTCACGTGCTAGATGTGCCGGCCTCCTTCAATCTACTGCTGGGCAGGCCGTGGCTGCATGACCTAAATGTCCAAGCAGTACCATCTACCCTTCGCCAAAAACTAAAGTTAATAAAGAACGGGACAGTTTAGACCATTCATGGAGAGGATAGTATTCACCCTCCGAAATGAGGAGAGAGCACAACTCTGCTAGAAGTCCAACATAGTGAAAATAATGTGTTGCTCAGTGGTTTTTAGTTTCATGAAGAATAGGCTGTTCAGATGCTGATGAATGAGGAAGAAAGGTATGTTAACCCACGAGCTTTAACATTGTTGAGGAAACTGTCCTTCTTCCCCGGTATGGGAATGAGATGTAAACTGCAGGGAATCCCAGAACCCATTCAGGTATTGCCAACTTCACACCATTTTGGTCTTGGGTATAAGCCAACGGAAGAACATCTGGAAGGGCCTAGAAGGGGGCGAAAGGCCAATTATTCTGGGACACTCGATGGATACTTCATCAAAGAAGGGGAGGAATTCCCGTATTGTGGTTTTCGGGAGCCATGGATCGACGAAGAGACCAGTCAAAAGCTGCCTGGGTTGGAGATCTTTTTTAGACACTAATTGTCCGACACAAAGGAGGAAGAAACAATGGAAGGAGAGAAGGAAGAAAAGAAGGTTCAGAAAGAAGATTGGGCTGACAAACTGGACGGTACCGACCTGGGAATGCTGTTCAACGAGAAGATGACCCAGCTGCGCATAACTAAATCGGACTGTTTTATAATGGGCTTTAACGCACCGGCAGATTATACCAAGCTCATCGTCGACGCGGCCACAAAGGAAGTAAAGAATTGGTCCACCGAGTCTTCTGGTGTGCAGGTCATCTATCATGAGTCCAAGTTTGAGTTGGAGTCTATAATTGAGGGCACGTCTGTTAGTGCTTCTCTCCCTGCTGGTACTATTGAGTTTGTAATTTCCATTGGTCTTAATGAAATAAACAAGATTTCCGGTTACTCTGCTTTGTTCGATTTATTTGATACGCTTTCTGACGATTTTGAATTCAACAGGGATATCCCTAAAGAAATAAAGCTTTTAATAAAATGAGAAGAAAAAATGCGTGCCCAACCAATAATTGAAGAAACTTTGTCAATAAATCTGGGTGATGAAACTAACCGACGAAATGCTCAAATTGACTCTTCTTTATCTTTAGCTGAACAAGAACAGTTAATAACTTTATTAAAAGAATTCAAATATATATTTGCATGATCTTACGAAGATATGCCTAGAATTGATCCTGATATTATCCAGCACCATATCCCCTATACTCTGATGCTAAATCGGTCAAACAAAAGTTAAGACGGATCTGGCCAGAATGGGCTCTGAAGATCAAAGAAGAGGTTGCTAAACAGATCAATGCTGGATTTCTAATGGTAACCGAGTATCTGAAATTGGTAGCCAATATCGTGCTGATTTTAAAGAAGGACGGTCGTATTCGAGTCTGCGTGGATTTTTGGGACCTCAATAAGGCCAGCCCGAAGGATGATTTTTCGTTACCGCACATCGACGTCCTAGTAGACAGTACAGTGGGACATGCCTTGCTATCATTCATGGATGGCTTGTCCGGGTACAACCAGATTCTGATGGATCCTAAAGACAGAGAAAAGACAACATTCACCATGCCTTGGGGCATCTATTGTTACCGTGTTATGCCATTTGGCTTGAAGAATGCAGGGGCAACCTATCAAAGGGCTGCCACTACTCTACTGCATGACATGATACACAAGGAGGTCAAGGTGTACGTGGTCGATATGATAGTACAAGATGCGACTCAACCCACAGAAATGTGCCTTCGGAGTCACTGCCAGAAAGATGCTTGGATTTATGATCACTCAACGAGGCATTAAAGTCGATCCTTCAAAGATTAAAGCAATTTTGAAAATGCCTCCTCCGAGGACCGAGTGAGAAGTTAGGGGTTTTCTGGGTAAGATACAGTTTATTAGCTGATTCATTGCAAAGCTGACAACTGCCTGCGAGCCGCTCTTCCATCTGCTGAAAAAAAGGGTTGAATTTAAATGGGATCAGAAATGCCAAGATGCCTTCAATGCTATGCGATAGTGCCCTACAAAACCCTCCAGTTTTAGCTCCTCCCGAACCTGACAGGCCACTGATCCTTTACTTGTCAGTGACCGATTCAGTAATGGGATGCATGCTAGCACAAGAAAGTGAAACCAGAATTGAAAAGGCCGTCTACTACATAAGTAGGAAAATGGCCGGGTCAAAAATACGCTACATGCCGCTGGAGAAGACGTGTTGGGCCTTAGGTTGGGCTTCCCAAAAACTAAGGCATTACATGTTGTCTTTCATAGTGAACATCATCTCCCGGATGGATCCGTTGAAGTACCTATTTGAAAAGCCGGCACTAACAGGAAGGTTGGCTCGATGGTTGCTGCTATTATCCAAATTTGATCTCAAATATGTCACCCGAAAGTCAGTCAAAGGCAGAGCAGTGGCAGAATTTCTGGCCGACCAACCAATTGAAGAGGATGAAGACACAAAATTCCAGTTTCCCGACGAATAACTAATGAAAGTTGGGGATGACAAATGGACTTTCTGATTGCGCATCCAATTAATATGGCTATGGAATAGGAGTCCTTCTTGTCACCTCCGATGATTCACATTTTCCGTTATCCCTAAAACTCAATTTTAAAGTCACCTACAATCAGGCTGAGTATGAAGCATGTTTAGCGGGATTGGAGGCAATCTTAGAACTAGGGGCAAGGAAACTGGAAGTCACTAGAGACTCAGCACTGGTAGTTTCGCAAGCAAGAGGAGAATGGAGGGTCATGGATTTAACCTTAATTCTCTATCATCAAGAGCTGGAGAAGCTAATACTGTGTTTTGAATAAGTGATTTTCACCCACGTGCCAAGACTGCAGAACAAGTTCGCCGACGCACTGGCCACCCTAGCATCTATGATTGACATACCACCCAGAGTGCGGATGAGACCTCTGATAATAGAGCAGAAAAGAAAGTCGGCATACGAGATGACAACTGTTATTGAAGAAAGAACTGACGGCCATCCATGGTACTTTGACATTCAGAATTTCATAGAGAAAGGAGAATATCCCAAGCTTGCCAGTAAAAAGGACAAACTGGCCATACGACGACTATCTGCGCAGTTTGTCATTTGTGGTGGTAGACTGTACAAACAGGGACATTCTGGTGTCAATAAGCTATGCGTCAACAATGAAGAGGGTCATGAACTGATGATGGAAATCCACGCATGAGTTTGTGGGCCACACATGAGCGGAAATATGTTAGCCAATAAGATCCTACGACATGGGTACTTTTGGATGACGATGGAAACAGATTGTATACAGTTTGTGCGGAGGTGTGTTAGCCAAGAAGATCCTACGACATTCTTATTTTTTTTTCTTCTCTTTTCATATTAGTGTAATTTTTCTTTTCTAGTTTTTTTTATTTTCTTTGTAAATTTAAATTTTCTTATAGCATTTTATTTCTTACTTCTTGTAACATCAATTTTATGTTTCACTTAATACTAATATTTCTTTTTAGTTTAATGTTCTTTTGTTAGCAATAATCTAAATTTTCTTTTAGTAATTTTATAATTTTCTTTAATAGTTAAAACTTCATCATCCTTCTCATTTCTTTTATTTTCTTCCCTTTTCCTTTAATTCACTTTTATAAATATAAAATGTTAATAATCAATTTTTTTTTCTTTTCTTAAAACCTTCTTTTGTTAACTTAATTTTTCTTGTATAGTATTTTTCTTTCCTTTTCTTTTATCAACCACAAAAAAATACAAAATCATAAAAATATATTTTATGCTAATTAATGTTCTTATTTTTTTTATTTTCATCTTTTATGAAAATAGTTAGGTTTCTTTTTTTAGTTTGAAATCATTTTCTAAATCCCTTTTTTTATCTTGGCTTAATCAATCTTTTGTAAGTTTTCTTTCATTTCTTTCTTTTTTAACTTAAAATTTCAAATATTTGCTTGTTAATACAAAATGTTTGTTATTCGATTTTATTATTTTGGTTAGTTTTTAACATAGTACTTTTTACATGCTTCTTACAACTTTTAGATAATAATATACATATTGTACATATTGTGTAGTTTATTTTTGTGCAATCCATGTTTAGATAATTTTGACAACTTTAGCATATTGTTCTTTCAATCAAAGCAAGTTAATATTAGGTTGTTTAAATAATATTGTATGTGGGTATGTGCTTCATGTATCCTTTTAGTTAGAAGTTGTATGCTATAGGGTTTAAAATTTTTTTTTTACACTCATTTGTTTTGGAGTGCTATGTATGTATATTATGTATTTTTCATATTTGATTTTAGGTGTTCTCTCTTTGCCTCTATTTTGTTTAGTTGCATGCATTTGAGAAATTCTATTAAAGAACCGATGATGATTAGTAGATGCCAACCTTATGGTTGGGCGAACGGGGTGCCTAACACCTTCCCCAATTCGTACCTTAGCCCCCGAACCCTATTTTTGCTGGTTAACGTTTTCAAAGATCAGTAGCAATTTTTTTTTTGGTTTTTCTTAGTTTTTCTCAAAAATTAAGTGGCGACTTCGTTTTAATAAAAAGGGTTTTGAAAATTTGATCTTCAAGGTGTTCAAAATATTTTCCAAAACATCTTTGACTTACCTTATTTTTTACCTGTAAATCCCAACGCCACAGTATTTTCTGGCGACTCTGCTGGTGGCTGGTTTACAAAATCAAATAAGAGGGCTAGATTTAAGCACATCATTGGTTCTTAATAAAATTTCTCATTTGCATTTTCGTATGCATATGCATTGTTCTTCACCCCCCTGCCTAGTCAACTTGATGCCCTGAACGTTAATCCGTTTTGGAGATTATTGGGAAGACGGGCAACCCTTACTGACTGTACGCTACCATAGGTATAGTAAAAGAGTTCGGACGTACTGTTTGACCATGTCCTGCGCCACTCCAGGCATGGGAGGTATATACCCGGCTCTATTCAGAAGGTACCCTATTCAAATTGACCAAAACCGGCCTCTTGTATATAGTGAACTTAGAACCCCCCCCCCCAATTAGGTGCTTCTAACCCAATAGGATTATGTGTTTATTATTATTATTATTGTATGTTTTGATTGTATATTGTTAAGATTATTTATTTGGATTAGACTAGTTCTTTCTCCGGGTTCGGTCTGGACTTTCTGTTATCCTTTAATTAGATTAGTTTCTCGTCTTTGGGTTCTTACCCGTATTTCTTCCTTCACCCTGATCAGTTTCTCACGCCGTAGTTCTCTTGCCAGGGTCCTGCCTGTGTTTCATTCTGACACCTCTAGGATAGTCTATCTCTTTTTTGGGTTCTTCTCGGATTGTCAGTTCTTCCCTGTTGATGTATTAGGCTTCTTCCCGGGGTCATGCCGGTGTTTCGTTTGGACCTTTTAAGATTGTTTTTCCCCCTTTCGGGTTCTGCTCGGGTTGCTAATTCTATATCCCATTTTCTTTAGTCTAGGGTTTCTTTCTTCAAACCCCCTTTCTTTTGACCTATGTGAGAAAAGTATTGTTTTCCTACCATTATGCTACCGATTTTTCTCATAGGTCAAACCAGTTTCTTGAGAGTTAGGATAATCTTCTTGCCGGAACGCCGCCCGTCTAGATAAAGCCTTTCCTCTTGAACTTACTTGATTCATTCCCTTTGGTTCTTATCCTGGGTTTTTAGATGTTCAGTTGTTATGCTGCTGGCATGAGCCCGACAGAGGCATTATTTCAATTTTTGCTGTTTGGGGTATCTGGGAGATTTATTGTCTGTTATTTGAATTCTTTTGAAAAATATCTGAGATTGGTTATTCTGCTTGTGAGATTTAGATTTTTCTGTGGGATACCATTGATCTGAAAAGAATACAGTTGACACAAGTTTGGGTAAAATCAGAATCGAGCAGACTTCGTAGATTATCTGAATAGACCAACATGGCAAAGAATGAAGTTAATTTGACAGCTCTGATGAGAGCTATTACTGAGATACAGCGAGCTGTGGAGCAGTAAACCCAAGCTCAAACTCAATGTCGGGCAAAATACAAGCAATTCAAGCCTATATGCTCGGTGTAAATGGGCAGCCAGATAACGCGAATGAGAATGCCGAAGACTTTTGGGATGACAACCAGGGACCAGAGATACCACAAGTAGTAGTACCACCACGGGTTTCCCGCCCAATTGTTGTAGAAGAGAAAAACACTGCCCAGTCTAGGGAATCTGCACTGGCAGAAAAGATTGACCGGATGGAGAAGGTGTTGAGGAAAGCCGAAGGAGTTGAGGAATACATGCTCGGCGTAGGGGACTCTGCCTGTTCCCGGATGCCAAATTTCCATAAAAGTTAAAATGCCAGCTATGAAAAATTTGACAGAACCGGAGATCCCAGAATTTATCTCCGAATATATGTTGGTACCCTGTCACCAATGGGGATTGATGACTAGTTGAAGGCTCAGCTCTTTCACCGATCTCTGCCTGGGGCAGTCCAGAAATGGTTCCTCTCCCTTGATGTAGCTAAAACCAGAACTTAGAAAGACATTGCAACGGTTTTCATCAGTTAGTACAGTTACAATGTCCAACTGGACGTTACTACTCGAGAGCTTGAGACAACCCGGCAAGAGAATCGAAAATCTTTTGTCGACTTTCTGACCTGTTGGAGGGGTAAAGCTGCAAAGATGACAAGCAGGCCCTTTAAAAAGGAGCAAGTCCGGATCGTAGTAAAGAATCTGTAACCCCTTGAAACGCTATCTGATTACACAGCCGCTCTCCACATTCGAATAGTTATTTGATACTGGGGTTCAGATAGAAGAGGCAATCCAATCCGGTGACATTGAGAAAATAGAACCCAGTCAAAAACAACCAAGAAGCACTTTCCCCGCAACCAATCAAAATCCATCCGCAACAGCTAACCTCGTGTCCCGCTTGGGCGAGGTGAACCTTTTGAACCCTTCTTCTTCCACTCATCAGATAAGCAACCTTCAGTAGCCAGGCGATGGTCAGCAAACACAGCAACGGCCACGAAGAACTTTCACCCCTCTCAACATCCCGGTATCCATCGCTTTAAACCGTCTGGTTGAGAAAGGACTCATCAAGGTACTAGATCCTATGCCAGTGCCCGACCCACTTCCTTCGAGATATAATGCCTCTCAATATTGCACCTTCCACCAAGGCCACGGGCATTTGACTGACAAGTGCATGAGACTCCGTCATGAGATCCAGAATCTCATTGACAACAAAGTGATCCCCCCTCCATCAGTCACTCCAAAGCCGAACGTCACAACCAACCCCCTGCCAAATCATGCCAGCCAGGCTGTGGTAAATTACATGTCTTTAGGTGAATCGGGGGACCCGAGTCAGCACATCTGCTCAGCACACCTACCCCGCCCTCATGTTTCAGTAATTGAGAACCAAACAGTATGCTCGTTCATGGTGCTTAGAGGTGGCTAAGACAGAATGGAGGAATGGAATGATAATACCTGGGAATGGTATCGACCGATGATTCAAATTAACCAATCGAAAGAGGAGCGCAACGAGGTAAACGATTGGCCATTGGATTATCCAACTCGGCCGTATGGGTTTGGCCATGTACTCAATGGAATCACTCTTTCCCAACTTTTTGAGGAAGAAGTATACGTTAATGACATGCAATCCTATTGGCTGGTCAGGGTTGTGTTGAAATCTGATGGGGCCGAATGGACTAACTTTTGGTCCGCTCGTGAACAGCAAGTGAATTTTATTGAAGAGGACATCTGGGAAGAAATCGATTACACATGGGCTATTGAAGATGACAAGGAAAGACGGGAAAGGGCAGCCATTAGTGATTTAAATGATTTGCGGGCGTTCGAAAGCCCTCTGCACATAAACGAAGTAAGACAGACTGACAATGTGATGCCAGGGTTATGGGATCTCGAAGACGGCGTGGAACACCTAACTAGAAGTGGACGACATTTTAAGCTAGCTCAGCTAGAGAAGGGACAGCCAAGTTAAAAAGGGAAAGAGACAGAGCAAGAGGAGGAAGATGATGCTGTATTGAGACAGTTGAAAAAGACGTAAGCCAACATCAGCATTTGGGAGCTACTGATGGCATTACACAAACACCGGCAAGCTGTGCTGAAAGTTTTGAATAAACCAGCGTTCCGATAGAGGCCACCCCGGAGCAATTGATTGGACTGATTCTGCCGACAATTGAACCAAAAGTCATTTCTTTCTCTGATAAGGATTTGCCTGCTGAAGAAAAAAATCACAACAAGCTGCTTCACATCACAGTCAAGTGCCTAGAAAAATGGGTCCCGGAGACCCTTATTGATAATGGATCTGCTTTGAACGTCTGCCCGTTGAGAACAGTCGTCTGCTTAGGGATGAGGCCAGACCAGTTCACTCCCTGCAATCAAGGAGTACGAGCCTACGACAACATAAGAAGGGATGTGCTAGGACTGGTGTCATTTGCCGTCTCAGTAGGGCCTCTTGAAACCTCAGTTGAGTTTCACGTGCTAGATATGCCAGCCTCCTTCAATCTACTGCTGGGCAGGCCGTGGCTGCATGACCTAAATGTCCAAGCAATACCATCTACCCTTCACCAAAAATTGAAGTTAATAAAGAACGGGGCAGTTTTGACCATTCATGGAGAGGACAGTATTCACCCTCCAAAATGAGGAGAGAGCACAACTCTACTAGAAGTCCAACATAGTGAAAATAATGTGTTGCTCAGTGGTTTTTAGTTTCATGAAGAACAGGCTGTTCAGATGCTGATGAATGAGGAAGAAAGGTATGTTAACCCACGAGCTTTAACAATGTTGAGGAAACTGTCCTTCTTCCCCGGTATGGGAATGAGACGTAAACTGCAGGGAATCCCAGAACCCATTCAGGTATTGCCAACTTCACACCATTTTGGTCTTGGGTATAAGCCAACGGAAGAAGATCATGAAGGGTCTAGAAGGGGGCGAAAGGCTAATTATTTTGGGACACTCGATGGATACTTTATCAAAGAAGGGAAAGATTTCCCGTATTGTGGTTTTTGGGAGCCATGGATCGACGAAGAGACCAGTCAAAAGCTACTTGGGTTGGAGATCTTTTTCAGACACTAATTGTCCGACACAAAGGAGGAAGAAACAATGGAAGGAGAGAAGGAAGAAAAGAAGGTTCAGAAAGAAGATTGGGCTGACAAACTCGATGGTACCGACCTGGGAATGCTGTTCAACGAGAAGATGACCCAACGGCGCATAACTAAATTGGACTATTTCATGATGGGCTTTAATGCACTGGCAGATTGTACCAAGCTCATTGTCGACGCGGCCACTAAGGAAGTAAAGAATTGGTCCATCAAGTCTTCTGGTGTGCAAGTCATCTATCCTGAGTCCAAGTTTGAGTTGGAGTCTGTAATTGAGGGCACGTCTGTTAGTGCTGCTCTCCCTGCTTTTACCATTGAGTTCGTAATTCCCACTGTTTTTAATGAAATGAACATGATTTTCGATTACTCTGCTTTTTTCAATTTATTTGATACACTTTCTGACAATTTTGAATTCGACGGAGATATCGCCAAAGAAATAAAGCTTTTAATAAAAAGAGAAGAAAAAATGCGTGCCCAACCAATAATTGAAGAAACTTTGTCAATAAATTTGGGTGATGAAACTAACCCACAAAATGTTCAAATTGGCTCTTCTTTATCTTTAATTGAACAAGAACAGTTAATAACTTTATTAAAAGAATTCAAAGATGTATTTTCATGGTCTTACGAAGATATGCCTAGAATTGATCCTGATATTGTCCAGCACCATATCCCCCTATACCCTGATGCTAAATTGGTCAAACAAAAGTTAAGACGGATCCGGCTAGAATGGGCTCTGAAGATCAAAGAAGAGGTTGCTAAACAGATCAACGCTGGATTTCTAATGGTAACCGAGTATCCAAAATGGGGAGCCAATATCGTGCTGGTTTTAAAGAAGGACGGTCGTATCCGAGTCTGCGTGGATTTTTGGGACCTCAATAAGGTCAGCCCAAAGGACAATTTTCTGTTACCGCACAACAACGTCCTAGTAGACAGTACAGCGGGGCATGCCTTGTAGTCATTCATGGATGGCTTCTCCAGGTACAACCAGATTCTGATGGATCCTAAAGACAGAGAAAAGACGACATTCACCACGCCTTGGGGCACCTATTGTTACCTTGTTATGCCATTTGGCTTGAAGAATGCAGGGGCAACCTATTAAAGGGCTGCCACTACTCTACTACATGACATGATACATAAGGAGGTCGAGGTGTACGTGGACGATATGATAGTCAAATCGAAAGATCGGGATGGACACATCACAGCGCTGCAAAACTTCTTTGAAAGAATTCAAAAGTACAAGATACGACTCAACCCACAGAAATGTGCCTTCGGAGTCACTGCCGGAAGGATGCTTGGATTTATGATCACTCAACGAGGCATTGAAGTCGATCCTTCAAAGATTAAAGTAATTTTTGAAATGCCTCCTTCGAGGACCGAGCGAGAAGTCAGGGGTTTTCTGGGTAAGATACAGTTTATTAGCCGATTCATTGTAAAGTTGACAACTACCTGCGAGCTGCTCTTCCGTCTGCTGAAAAAAAGGGTTGAATTTAAATGGGATCAGAAATGCCAAGATGCCTTCAATGCTGTGTGACAGTACCTACAAAACCCTCCTATTTTAGCTCCTCCCGAACCTGATAGGCCATTGATCCTTTACTTGTCAGTGACCGATTCAGCAATGGGATGCATGCTAGCACAAGAAGGTGAAACCGAAATCGAAAAGGCCGTCTACTACTTAAGCAAGAAAATGACCGGGTCAGAAATACGGTACACGCCGCTAGAGAAGACGTGTTAGGCCTTGGTTTGGGCTTCCCGAAAACTAAGGCACTACATGTTGTCTTTCACAGTGAACATCATCTCCCGGATGGATCTGTTAAAGTACCTATTTGAAAAGCCGGTACTAACAGGAAGGCTGGCCCGATGGTAGCTGCTATTATCCGAGTTTGATATCCAATATGTCACCCAGAAGTCACTCAAAGGCAGAGCAGTGGCAGAATTTTTGGCCAATCAACCAGTTGAGTGGGATGAAGACACGAAATTCTAGTTTCCCGACGAACAGCTAATGAAAGTTGGGGATGACAAATGGACTCTATATTTTGATGGCGCATCCAAT